>VZTY01006539.1:227167-353685 GCA_013400935.1 Turnix velox | reverse complement strand
TTTTCCTCCCTCTCTTCCTCCCACAGATTCCATTCTTTCTTGAATACCATACAACCCAACAGAAATGTGGGCACCAGAAAGGCAACCACAACTGTCAGATTCAAACCCCCTTTCTGACAAGTGTTCTCTGTGCATGGATTTATCAGCCTCAGAGCAGCCTCCGCTTTAAATGAGACACTGTACTTGGAAGTAATTGCAGATGCATGACAGACAGTTTTGATAATAATACGGGACGATATTTTCCAGTGAGGCACTATTTTTCCTGATGTACTTTAGCACAGCAATGTCACATGGTAAGGGTTAGTGAGATGTATGGAGAGAGCATGCAAGACCAGTTTGCAGATAGCACCCAATGAAGTCTCCTGAACCTGCAAGTGTGCTGAGGCTGGAGTAGTGGTTCACCCACTATCGTCCTGCATGTACTTGAAGGACACTGCCATTAGCTGAGTTTGATGCTGAGGGAGTGGGGATTTCTCAGGTCACAGCTCTGTGATGCACTACAAATAATTCAACAAACACACAGTGCAGAGGATTACTGTGGCTGGTGTAATGGAGGAGTAACTGCCTTGTAACTGAGATGTAACTTACTGTAGCAAATCTGAAAGAATTGAAATAACAAGCACAGCTGCTCTCAAGCCTTAGCTGTTTCCATGAAGCCACAGATGATTAGATTTTGTTTATTTTTTAGCTCAGAGTCTCCAAATGTAGGTTAACTTTGAATTTCCAGATGTGCAATGTGGTAAAAAGCACAATATGTTTTCATCTTCTAGCATGCAGCTATGTACTGAGCAACTGATGTGATATTAGAAATCTTGGTCACTGATGCAATTGTTTACTTGTGACAAATGTCATTGCTTAAATACCTCATGATCAACTGATCGATGCATGGGTAAGTTCACTTGCTAAGAGGTCATCTTACTTTATGATTTAGAAAGCTAGAAAATGTCACAGCATCTCCAAATTGAACTCTGTTGTTCAAAGCTCATTCATCTCCCAAAAAGTCCTGCTTTGGCTTTGACTCTGCACCTGGCCCATATGGTCAATGTGCTTGAAGGCCTCTGGGAAGACCTGTAGCAGCAGTCATGTGAGAGCTGTTCAGCATCCCTGCTTTGGGGTTGTCTGAAGATGTTGGTGTCCTGGCTGTGTGTTGATGCATTGAATAGCCAGATGGGTGTGCTGGGGAGAGAATGGGGCCTGCTTCAACCTGGATTTCCCTGGGGCTTAGGAGGCAAATCGAGCTGCAAGAATTTGGAGGTTCTCCCAAAGAAAAGCCAAAGAAAGGCCAGACTAGTTGAAGACAGTCTACATGTTTTTTTATGGCTGGTGCCTCATCTCTTCCAGTAGGTACTTTTTGACTTCAGTTTTAAGGTGATATAATAAATAATAGGGTACCTGTCATGGCACCAGTCCACTCCCTGGATGGTTGTTCAATTTCTCATCAGGCTCAAATAAAATCAACCATTTTTTTGATAATGCACCGATTTATAACCAAAGTGCAGACTCCCATCTTCTTCCCCTCCTGCAGGTCCTCTTGCACTCTCTAATCCCTCCTGGATTTCCACTTTGGATGCCATGTTTGGCAGCTGGATAATCTCTGTGCATTTAAGAAAGAATCATCATGGTGCTTAGTTATTAACACAGGAAATTCACATCCCCTTGCAAATGCAGCAGGCAGGAGGGGATTAGCACAGCCTTTCCAGTTTTCATAGAGAACAAACAGCTTGCATGCCCAAAAGCCTGTCCCATGTCTCTACAGCTGTGACAACTGGGCTAATAACATATATTCCTTTTCTTTGCAAACTCTGAGAATACAACAGTTGCTTTGGTGATGGGGGAATGAATATTTGTTTTTACTGCTTATTTAGTTTATTTTCACTATGGTCACTAGTTAAAGTAAACTGAAACAGGAAGGGTAAGGGAGTTCCTCTTAATCCATTTTTCTTAATCCATTTTAAAAATTTAGTTTGTGCCAACTTTTCTAACTCATTGTGATTTTTTGGTGTGAAGAGGTTAAGGCCAGACCCTGAAGACCTGATACTTCTTTCATTGAAACTGATATAACTAATGTCTGTGGTTGAAGTATTAGTAATGTAAACCAGTGTTTTCAAATGTGTCTGGTGATGTTAGGTAATCTCTGTTTTTCTTATTCACTTCATGACCCCCAAAAGACTTTAATTTGCTGCAGTGTCTATTTCTAAAATCTGTATCTAAGAGTTGATGCTGAAAAAATGTAGAAGGTTCCTGTAAATAGGTGAAAATTTACTCAAGAAATGTGAAACATGCTACAGACAAGACTCAGGGGTCTCCTTCTAGGTGGTAGATTGAGAAGAATTCCTCTGAATGACAAGATAGAGAAAATAAATTTGGTTCAAGGGAACTCTATCTGCCCTATGGAATCAAATCAAAACCACTCGAAAAATTCACCAAAGTCAAGTCTCCCTCATGTTTTAAAGAAAAAACCACACTATCTGCTCTTTTTCTATGGGATATGCAGTAGAACATTCATATGTTCAGGACTTGAAGGAAATAAATCAGAAAAGTTACTTGAGGGGTGAGACTACATGCACAGTTGATTACTACAGAGTGCACCGTAAGTTTGTCCTTTTCTGATCCCACTGTTACTAGTTCATCTGTTTTGATCTTTTTAATCTTAGAAACTGAAGAAACACACCCTGTTGAGTTAGAGTTATAATTACATCAGTGTAAGAGAAATACTTCAGTTTCTAGACTTTGGTTTATTATTTAAATAGGTAAAAATCCTTCAGTGTCGTGTTGCAGAAGTGACAATGTTAAGTGGGAAAACCACATGAAAGCACTAGGAGTGGTTTGAGACTTGGAGGGGAAAAGGCAATTAGCAATTTTCCAGGCTGGATTACCCCAGTGGAATCACTAATGTTGCAAACAAGCATTTATCCAAATCCAACTAAAACACCTTGGCAGCTGCTGGGGGTAAACAAAATTTTTATCACCCTTAGGAAAATGGATGTTATTTAAGTAGCTATTGGCAATTTTTTAAATGATCCATCAGGGGACAGCAGGAAGCAGAACAGAACTAAGTCAATTTTGTACAAATGGTCAGAATGGAGAATATTGTGACATCATAAGCACAGCAGGGAGGCTCCACTACATTTCTTATATTTGGTTAGTAACAAAAACTACACATTTTTTGACTTGCAGGTGTCCTTGACCTTAGTCAGCCTTAATTTGTAAACATCCTTTCTACAGCTGTGTGGGCTTTGAAGTGTCCAACTTCTCATCACTATCCAAGAGTTGACTTCAGAGCTTTCTTCTGTTCATTACTGGACTCCTCCAGAAGCTGGACCATGTCAGTCAAATTCTGTTTTCTGCATTTGACATCCTTGTGATTAGACCTGCTTTGCAAAAAGGCAGAATGATTATTCAGATTTCAGATCATAGATGGGATAAGATACATTTATTGCAGCATGTGGTGTGACAATGGTTTCCAAACTGGAAATCCTTTTTGTATTTAGGGATGTCTGTGCCACTCTGATCCACAATCTTCTGCTTCATCACAGTCTGTGAGGAATAATTCATGGATCTCTCCTTTTTAATATCTTTTAAATCACAGAAAGCAAGACTAACGTATTCAAAATTCTCTAGCTTGCTTTCAAGCACTTTTATTCTGAAATTCAATTCTGAATTAAGAGCAAGAAGGTATTACAATTATGCCTGATAAGGGAAGTATATTCCATTAGACAGCAACAAGTTTGTTGGGAGAATAAAGCATTAATATCCTTTTGATTTATGTATTTCTTTGAGTTTGGGAGCAAAGAGCACATAGTTTTTCTTCTGTAATGCTGGTATTACATTGTTTGTGTTATATATCCACATCAGAAAGACAGTGGACGCATTTTTTACCTGCATTAGCCTTTGGTCTCTTCCAATTTCTTTAGAATTAATTGGAGCATCATCACTAGACTTTTGTGTCACTAGTGTATTGTCCCCCTGATATGAAATGTATTTTGAGACATATGTTTTGCTATACCTATTTTTTGGGCTCCTCTTTACAAATGCAGGGAAGGACAAAGCAGTAAGAAGAGTCTACATGGCAGCACAATTCTAAGGCTAGTTTTTCATCAAGTACACATTGCAGCAGATCACAAAGTTGTTACTGAAGAAAAAAATAATTCTCTAATTTATACGGTTGTGATGTTCATTCTGCCTCTAAGAACCAGCTGCAGTAGGTGTGGTGAGCATCTCTTTCCACCAATACACAAGGTATTGTTAGGTCACTTTTGGGCTTTGAATAATTGTTGATTTTGAATTGTGTGTAGCCCTCCAGTTTCAGGAAATTGATTATGGCCATAGAAGTTAAAACAGGAGTAATTAGGATGGTATTTATTGTCTCTCTCAGGCTGCTGTTGTTCCACCATACTGAAGGCACTCTAGACTGTCTTCAAGAAGGATAAACTCAATAGAATTAGTGTTGCACAGGACACAATAGTTTTGGAGCTTTGCCATTTGCTAATTTATTCTCTTATATAAGTCTTGTGATAGACAATAAAATCCTCATAATTTGTTTCACTAGAACTCAATTGCCTAGCAACTGATCAGCAAAAAAGTGGTTTGGACTGTCAAAGTGTAACAAATTAGACTTTATCTATATCACATGAATTTATGCCAGATCATCGCTGGGGGATCTTTGGCCTTGTTTAGCAAAATTCATGTGAGGTTACCGAATAGCCTGATGGAAAGTGATATCATCAAATTAATCTGTTTCTCATGCTGCACCCTAACAACATTTGCCCCCTGACAGAATTTTCCTCTTTCCCTGTCCTACTTGCCCAGTTTAGAGATCTGGGCTGGGATGTGGATATCACTGTCTATGCTGATCCTGTCCCTGTTTTCTGGTCCAACAAATGGTTGACACCTGTTGGGCTGCATGGCTCTATGTAGAATCCCAATGTTGCTTTGATGGAAAATAAAAAAAATAAATTCACTAAGGGATTTTATCCTGAAAGATCCTGGGAAAGAAGTTTCAGACTTAAGATCTGTTGTTTCCTCTTTTGAAATTGACAAATCAGACCTATTTTTTTTCTAGTTTTGTTATTTCATATGCTTGGATGCTAATACAACACACGAGAAATCAATGTTGTACACACCCACTTTTATTTCAGATCAGCAAAATGCCTACAGACATATATTTCTGTGCAGCAAGTCAAGTGTGAATCTAAATGATATAATGCATTTTTCATGATGAAGTTCATAAACGGATTTAAGGGAAAAACTCTTGTGGGACTGTCTGGTATGTAGATGAGAAGTTGTGGTGATCTGTTAAACATTTGACATCAAAAATGTTTAAATGTAATTATGGTGTTGCATTTGTCTGTCCAAATTTAAATAATTCTTTAATGCATTTCAGATGTAATGTCAGAATACATAGAGAAGACTATTAACATGAGGAACTGAGAACTTTTTACAAGATACAGTAAAAGAAAGGATGTAGTCTGCTACAGTGTAATGAAGGTTCACTCTTCAGTTCATGAGGTTCTGTGGGAAAGTGAGTCTGTAAGTACTAAGATCATATATCTCTAAGCCCATGTTCCAGAAAATACATATTTGAATCTTAGTAATCCTGACAGAAAGCGTGACATCATCCCTGCTGGGCAAGGCAATATTTATAACCTCTTCACACAGAGTGTCCCTGGAGGTTCCATTTTCCACATCATTTAATTTGCACAAAATAGATTATACTAAGTTAATATTTTTCTAATTTTTTCCCCCCTTCTGATATCAGCTGGTGCTTTCCCGTGTCTGATACTCATTTCACCAAAAAGCAATTAGCAAACAAGATGCTGAAATTTTTTAAAGATCTCCCATGAGCCTGGAATATAGTAATGAATAATTATGGTGATTCTCCACTACAATGTCTTTGATGAAATTGAGTATTCTGTTTCACAGTGTTCATCATTCATCTGGGCTGATACTGGTTCTCAGTTTTCACTGAACAATCACGACTGAAGTTATGTCTGTATGGCACAGATCACAGCCCCCAGTTCTGCATGACTGGAAACTTGCATTCAGGTGAAGTCATGCTAGTATCAAGACTTTTCCCAGTGGATATACCTCGGTGTGTGTTCAATCCTGACTAATTTAATCTATCAAAATACTTGGTCTCTAAAGTTTTTGCTGAAGTCGGTATCTGTGAGGGCCCTTTAGAAAATGACTCATCCCATCTCAGGGAAAATGTCTGAAATAAGCTGGAGGCATTTCACTCTGACCATATTTCTACATCCACTGAGTGTAAAGGACTTCCAGAGAGCTCCTTTTACTGCACATCTATGTTCAAATTACTAGAGTCAGAAGGAGAACTGAGGGTCTGAAGATCAGACTACAGACTTGCAAACCATGGCCACTGTGACTTGCTCAGTCCATGACTAAATATAGAATCATAGAGTTGGAAGAGATCTTCAAAGGTCTTTTAGTCCAATCCCCCTGCAGTGGGCAGGAACATCAGGTTGCACAGAGCCTCCTCAAGCCCGGCCCTGAATGCCTCCAGGAATGGAGACTCCATCACCTCCCTGGACTTCCAGTGTTTCTCCATCCTCATGATGAAGAATTTCTTTCTAATGTATAACTTAAGCCTGCCCTGCTCTAGTTTAAAATCATTGCCCCTCATACTATCATTCAGTGCCCTGGGAAATAATCTTTCCTCAGCTCTCCTGTAAGCCTGGAGGTCTCCCTGGAGCCTTCTCTTTACCAGTCTGAACAGCCCCAACTCTCTCAAGTTGGCCTCATAGAAGTGCTCCAGCCCCCAGATCATCCTCATGGCCTTCCTCTGGACCTTCTCCAATAGGTCCATGTCCTGATGCTGAGAATACCAGAGCTAATAGGAAATGAATCTGTGGCATCACAGCTGGACACAGGTGGAGGTTTCATGACAGCAGAATAAAGGGGCAGAAACATCTCTCTTGATCTGCTGACACAGCTCTTCTATCGCAGCTCAGGCAGGCCTTCTGGCATGCAAGTGCACAGTGTTGGCTCATCAAACACAGTATGTTTCATATACAGCTGAATGTTTAAGCCCATTAAATACTTCTTTCTTCCATCCTGCTTGTAACCAATTTTCCCCAAATGACTTGAATAGAAGGTACTAGAAGTGTTCTGAGTTCCTGTGCCACATCCTGTCTCACATCTTCCTCACACTTTTTTCACCATACATCAGACCAGATGAGGCTGAGTGAAAGCACAGCACAGATTCTCCTCTGGTGATGGTACATGAAATCTGGTGGTACACATGCAATCCAACTTGCACCATGTCTGATCATGAGCACCATTTTGGTTTATTACATGGGCTCTAACATGTGCAGAAATACAGTGTATAAAAATGTTACAAGAGTGCTCAGCTTCTAGTCCTGAGATGATGCATCATGGCTGATTAGTGTAAGCTTTGCTTTTACATCATCTTGACAATGTGTTCCTACTTACTATGCTGGAAAAAAAGGATACATCCAGCCTCCACATATGGGGTACATATGCTGTAAAGAGGGCAATTTTGCTGAATTGGCTTAGTTGAGTAAATTACTAAGGCATGATGCTGATTATCTGAAAGGGAACACTAGCCTGAAAATTAATAATGTAACTTTACAGGCTCATTTGCTGCCCAGGTGAATTTCACTAGAGGGGCTTCAAGCAGCGTAAGTGCACGTGCATCTGATATATAAAATGCACCTGTTGAAATAATGTTTCTTTCTGTAGTTGTTATATTACTGGGGCATGGAATAATTTCACTTTTAAAAATCCTACCTCAATTTAAACCCTTACATCCCCCTTTTCCCCCCCGTGTTGATCTTAATAAAAATCTCTTCATTGAGAGGACTGGTTATTAGGGGAACAAATAAACTGCCCATGGCCAGGAGTACATGTATAGCACTTTTCATTCATACATCTCAAAGCAATTTGCAGTAAGAGGTCATGTGTCCCATTTTGCACATGGTGAAACCAGAAATGCAGAGACTGAAGAAGTAATCACAGAAGGCTTAAAAACAGAGCTGATTCTTGTTTTTTCAAGCTTTGCTTTTATTTACTGGGTGGAATGTCTGTGGACAGATGCAGTCATGTAAACAGAGTCCCTTTAATGCATGATATGTACAGCCAGTCCTGGGAGAAACAGAGGAAAAAGTGAATGGGCTTTGCCCAAGTTTTGATTACTGTGAGTTCAGTGAGACAATCCATTTCTTCCTCCTTCAGTGCCTCTTTAAGAGCCCCACACAAGACTGATTAGAACAAATGGATTACTGTCAGCAGCCTGTAGAAATGAAAGGGTAGTGGGGCAAATTATTTTTTCACTTGATCTCTGAAAATAATTAATGCTAAAATTTTTATTGTAGCATGTGTTTGTATCAGTCTTTGTTGGAAACTCTAATGCATCACATATGATTTCAACAACAGATGCTGGTCCTTTGCATTAACATTTTCACTGGTTTTTCCTCGGGGGTGATACTTCATGTTTCTGAAAGTTGCAGGAACACCTCCACATGCAGAAAAGGACCCATCCCATTCCCCTATCCCAAGCTGGTAAAACAGCAGGTCTTCATTAGTGGATCCAGCTGTGGGAGGGCAGGTGAAGAGTGACGGGAAGTCTCTGCTTGTTCTTGCACAGTGATTTGCTTCAGTTGCCAAGTTCCGTTGAATAAACAGCCTGTGCACCAAGCAGGAATTCCACTTCTACGAGGAGGCTTCTTTTTTGGAACTTTCCAGGTGGGAATGTTTTCTAGCACAAGGCTCTTACTTCATGTTCACATTGCCCAAAGGCCACAGTCAGCACTTCTGTGCAAGCTTCGGAAGACACAATTCCTACCTTAAACACCTCATGGTCTGAGCACTCAGTCATGCCTGGTGGAGAGTTCAGTGAATCTGAAAGATGCCAAGGTGACTGGGGCTGGTCTTTCTAGGTTCAGTCACTTGCCTTCATAACTTCAGTCACAATGGAGTTATGGATTTACTCTGGGTCTTTTATGTCTGGTAGGGGAAGGACTGAGAATGAGGACATGCAACAGAAAAGCTCTGCTAGTGGCTACAGAAAATGAGGATCAGCATGGGTGAAAAGATAGGAGCAGACACCATTTTACAGGAAAATAAAGTTCCATTAATTTTCTTTTGTTTTCGGAGGCAATGACATCCACTGGAGCAGAGAATAAAAGTGGTAGACATCTCTCTTCATGTCCCTGGGAGGGGTTAATTGTTAAGTTTCCATTTCTAGGAGATGCAAACAGCTTTATGCTTACTCATTAAAGCACATTATGATTCCTTGCTTTATTAGCTCATCAGAAATTATTTCTTCTGCCTGTATTATGACACTTCTTTTACACATCTTCTATGAGGAAAAGGACAGAAGATTGGGCACAAGACAAAACAGAAATAAAGGGAGCTGAGATGGCAACATGCTTCAGAGATCAAGATGATCCTGTAGGCCACTGACTAGCCCTGACTGTTTTACTCCAAAGGCAATTCAGCTGTAGGTATGGTCTCCAGAGCTGTGAGTCCTGGCTCATGCAGATGGTTAGGAGACAGCCACAGACACCTGGATGTAAGGCAGACTCCAAGCCCAGCATTAGCTCATCAGCTTTACAATGAGACTTGTGAGGCCTGATTAAGGTGGCCCACACCAGTATTCCCAAGTGATGATCATGCCTTGAGGGTGGTCTTTGCCTACCTCTGTAGCTCTACTACACAGTTACGAAGTAACCAGCAGAGCACAGCTTGAGGTCATCTGCTCAAGACCATAGAGCATAGGCAACATAAGTGGGATGCAGCCTGGGAAAGCTGTTCACCTCTTGGCTTTCCCTTTTCCCCTTTTATTTTTCACTCTCCCCAGGTAGTGATTTTATTGGAAGCAAGCAAGAGGTGAGGGAAAAGAGTGAAGGCAGTTCAGTGCTTTATACAAGGAGCTCCTTCATTACTGCATTGCTGAAAAATGTTACTGAAGTGGCTGGCTCCAGGAGTATATAAGGATAAGGATCTTAGCTGGAAGTCTGCTTCCTTACTGATTCCCAGAAGTTAACAGAATTTAGGCAATAATCAAGTACATTCAGTACCATATGTGAGAGCACATCGTAACACACAGAAAAGGGGGCCTTGTTGTGCTTCGTGCTGCAGTGTCCAAGGCACTTCAGTTCAATGCCTCTCTTTGCTTATTCACATCACATCAGAGAAAGAGCAAAATGCTACATCAGCTTGGGGCCAAAAGTTATTGGCATTGATTTCAGGGCAATTCTTTCATGTGGGGAGGGTGTGGTGACCTATTGGCACCCTGACAGATCTTGAAGACGTGAGTTTGGCCTTGCAACACACACATTTTCCCTCTTCCCTTTTCCTGCATCTGATCCAAGTGTAAAGGAGTACCTGGATGGTAAGGAGTAAGGTGATGGCTGCCCAAGTGGTGCCCGTGACCTTTCACTCCACAGTGTTGGCTACCGAAATTGCCTTGGATTTCCTGATGGGCTGCCTTTGACTCTTGTGCCATGGAGCATGAATTTTAGAATTCCTGTAGTCAGGACTGTCTTTAATTTCTCTTTTAATTTTTAAGCCATCAGAAGAGATGCTTTGGCAAAGAACTTCAAGCACCCATTGAAAAAGAACCTATAATTAGGCTCTTCTTTGCTGGCAGCTGTTATGGATGTTGGCGTTACATCTGGATTATGCCATAGTGGAACAATCTTGCCTGATGTTTTGGAGGATTCTATGCATTTATTTTCTACAAGCATATGCCCATGTTATACAACCAGCAAAACCATCCCAGAATCTGTGTAAAGGTGATTTACTCTCTGTCACAGATTGTGCCCAGAAAGAAGAGGCTGAAGGTACTGATAACATCTGTATGATCTGTGTCTTTTGACATGTGAAGTCCTTAGGGTGGAAGAAGGATTTACTTCAAGGGTGATTTGTGTCCTCAGTGTGTATTTTGTTTGTGTTGCAAGGTTTTAGTGAATGGGGGAGTTACAGCAGTAGCTTCTTTGAGAAAGTGCTAGAAGCTTTCCCTATGTCAAATAGAGGCAATGCCAGTCAGATGGCTTGAAGATGAATCTGGCACTGGCCAAGACTGAGCCCACCAGTGGCACTGGTAGGCCAAGACTGAGCCCACCAGTGGCACTGGTAGTGCCTGGGCATAACGTATTTAAGGAGGAACAAACTCATGGAACGGCAATTGTAGTTGGAGAGAGAAGTGAGAATATGTTCTTCAGGCACTGGAGTAGATATCCACCTGCAGCCCATGGAGAGAGAACCCTGCTCTGAAGCAAGTTTTCTGGCAGGACTTGTGACCCTGTAGGAGACCCACACTGGAGCAGTCAGTTCCTGAAGGACTACACCACAGGGAGAAATCAAAGAAGAACTGCAGAAGCATTGGAGTAATTCATGGAGAACTGTCTCCAATGGGAAGGACACCACAATATTGCAGAAGGATAGTGTGAGGCACTATTCAACTGAGGAGAAAAGAGCAGCAGAGGCAACACACATTGACTGACTGCAATCCCCAGTCCTCTTACTCCTGTGCTGCTGCCGAGGTGGAAAAAAAATTAGGAGTAAAGTTGAGCCTGGGAAGAAGAGAGAGATGAGGAGAGATGTTCTTAGGATTTTATTTTATTTCTCATTATCCTACTCTGATTTCATTGGTAGTAAATTAAATTGGTGGGTTTTTTCTCCAAGTCAAGGTTGTTTTGCCTGTGACATCATAAGCAATCTCTCTCTGTCCTTACTTCAACCTACAAGCCTTTCATTATTTTCTCTCCCCTGTGATAGAGCAGCTTTAGTAGGTATTTGACATTCAGCTAGGGCCAACCTGCCACATGGTGGAAATATCAACAACATGAATCCTAGTAAATATTTCCCCTCCAGGACATGATCCATCATCCTCAGGCCAGGGTGCATGTGCTCAGGGCATTTTATTACTTTGGGGCACCATCCCATCAGCTTAACATTTGACTCTTGGTCTCCTGTAGGCACCATGTGGTGACACCTGATTTTGCTACCTTCCATTCTCTTCCTCAGTGTGAGGTTTCTGTGAAAGCCATGCTGGATAGTAATGTTTTGGGATGTAAACCAGGGGGTGAATGATGTAGGATTTTGTAAGGCCCAGAGAAATGAACCTGCTGCAGCCTTTGATTGGTGGGACTTTGATTTGGTGTGGTCCTTAGTTTCAACAATATCCAAAGCTACCAGTTGCGTGCTTTTTTCTAGCTGGTTCACTGCAAAAGAGAAACAGGGAGTAAACCAGCAATCAGGCAGTTTGTATGTATAGTGATTTAGGGTCTGAAAAACAGCTATGGAGCTCTTACTTGAAGAACAATGAGGGGGGACATGTGGGTACATGTCCTGTGCATCAGCTGAGGATTCAAATATCCTGCAGGAAAGAGCTGGTTGAGCCACCACATTCACTGCATGGCAGTGTCTTGGCATCCTCATGACAGGGAAATGTCAGCAGCAGTTCTTACTTCAGCTTCCTGCTAGGTTTCTGTGCTCGGAGGTAGCTTTGGATGTAGATTCTCACAAGAATTCCCTCGGACTAACACTCCCAACTTAACTAGTGCTTCAGGCTCAACATAAAGACACCATAAAATCAAATGTTCTGGGACAGATCAAACAGCAGTTTAGCCTAGTATTTTGTCTTGAGTGGTGCCAAATGGACTCAACAAGGAAAATACACAGAATATCACAAAAATAGAGAGATATTTTCTCCCAGTCTTCTGCAATTTAAAGCTTGTTGTCCTGACAAGACAAAGACATCATCTCTATATTTAATTGCCTTTGATAGAGTATGAACCTCCCCAGCCTCCTTGTGAAGACTTAATATCTTTTGGTAGCTGTGATGAGGAGCTCCACATATTAAACAGCTCTTCATATGATCAAGTGTTCTTCATTTTCTTTACACCCACTTCCATTTAATTTCATTTTATGAAAATGAAATGTCTTGTGTGTATTCAACATGTGGTATATATTTAATCTGCATTTATCCTCTTCCTGATTTTGTAGGATTCTATCACATCCCTTTCTGGATATCTTTTTCTAGGATGAAGACTATCACCTCTCCTAGGCACTACTTGTACAGAAATTGTCCTATGTAGCTGGAATACCTTTTATCTTTTTTTAATCACTTTTTGAACCTTTTCTTCTTTATTATGTTTTTCTCTGTCTGGGATTACAGCATATCACATTACACAACCTTCAGGACACAGATACATAGGCACACAAAGTGACAAAGTGATATATTATGGTTTGCTTTTTCCTAGTATTTCTTAATATTTTTTCACTGTAACAGACTATGCACTGAGGTAATATTTTGATGGAACTACTTGGTCATAAGAAAGCTGCTGTCTGCTCTCAAGAATTGGAAGATTTCTGCCACTAGCTTTAATTAGTTTAACATGTCCATTGCAAAATATTAGTTTGAGACGGGAAATGTGGGATATTACATTAGTAAATTCATTGTTTCTTTGACTCGGGCAGAAATGAAAATGATCAACACCAATCCAGTATCAATGCAGAACTACAAATTGCTGGAGTGTTGATATGTTGCAACTGAAGTTAATCAGACAGGAATTGATCAAAATAGTTTTCCCTCGTCATATTTCTGTCATCTTTTTCTAGGGAACTTTGGAAACTATTTGACTTGAAAAGTGAAGTTTTCCATGGTGTTAAGATGACGACTTATGACACCATGGCTTTCCAACAAAGGCTCTTTATCCTAAACAGATGTACAAAAAGTAGTGAAGAATAAACTCACAAACAATGCTTATAGAAGAACAGAAAATACTGGTATGAGAGTTCTGAGTAGCTTCAGAAATGTTTGTCAGAAATCCTGAGCTCAGGAGTCCCATTTCTGCCACTCCTGCCTTTCATATTCCTAATAACTGCAATCCAGATGAGGGTACTTGACTCTGGGCTGTATTCTCCTGCTTTGAAGAAACTTCCATTTCTGTGTTTTGAGAATGCCCTGCACAATTGACAACAAAAAACATTCAAGGGCAGCTATGCTTCTCCATTTGTATTATGGATGAAGATACAAATCCTTTTGGAGGATAACTGTGATCCAGTGCACAGAGGAACAGAAATACCAGAGCTGGATTAAACTCTGCACATTGAAGGGCATGTAGAAGCCTGAGGTGGTGCAAGCTTCTCTGGTAGCTGCACAAACTACTTCAGTGGGTCTGCCAGGAGGAAGCTGGCCAGAGTTGCTTGCTCAATACTAGTGCATGGGGTTGTGAGATGCCCTCAGAATTCAGGTCTGCCATGGGGTCACCCCCACAGGTCAGGACCTCTGAAGTACACACATCCAGTCCAACATACTAAAAGGAGCGCCTGTTTGGCCCATGCTCTCTGCTAGCTGGTGACAAAGCAGGAAGCTGAGTAGCCACATTAATGGGATGCTCAACCTAAAGCCATAAGGCCCTGCTGAGAAATGAGTTATAATAACCCGAAGGCAGTATTAAGACATTGTGTCTATAAGGCTTCTGGGCTGCAGCTGGCTTCCATCCTGCTGGCTCACAGCACGCACAGGGTGGCACGCAGCTGCTGCCATTCTTTGCACGTTGCTTGTATGAAAGGATCTCCAAAAAGCTCAAAATTAGCTAAAGCTCATTGAAAGAGCTCTAATCACAGCTAGTTATGGTTAGGCTTTGAAAGACCCCTGCTTGTTTTAGCTTAGAATCCCTGGGCATTAAAGGCTCCATCTGTTCAGATATTTTCAGCCTTTCCCAGGGACCCAGAGTCCTATTATCTTTTACACACAAGACAAAGTTCTACTGAAGAGTTCTGAGTCAGGACTGCATATGGGTTGCATCCATGGGTATTTGGCTCACACCACCAATTTGGGAGCTTTGCTCTGTTTCTTGATAAACTCCACCTCCACAGCAGGAACATGTAAACTGAGCAATGGGGTAGTGAATCAGTCTGACAAAGCACAAGTTTTGATTTTTGGTCAGATATAATATCATTAGTATCACTACTGACAGGCATTAGTCTCTTAAGGGTCCTCTTGAGCTGTGCTTGCTTATGAAATACAAAGTTCAAAGCAGTCCCTGTTGCAACAGATCTCGAAATCTCAGCCCCAATTCTGCCTTACAGCCTGCATAGAAGGAAATACTGCTTCCTATGTAGCTGTGTGTACCTGGTGACTGGGCACTCATGATCTCTGAGAAAGGACCTGGTTCCTGCCTACAGCCTCTTCAGGAGGGTTTTGAAAGACAGGACAAGTAGCCCAGGCCCTTTTATGTATGAACCTAGTGGATGAGGAGTATCTCCAGGTCTGACAGAACTACAGCAGCCCGCCTTTTGTGGAATAAATTATTTTTCTGCAAGGTCTATTGAGTATTTTGGAAGCTTTCTAGGTGCCACATTTATAAATTTCAATTTTATATATAGGTTAATGTGTTTTATAATGTATTGTACTGGTTTCTAGGTGTTTTTGCAGACAGAGTCAGCAGATCCAAACACTTGAATTTAAAATATCTCCAGTTCTTGTTGTTTTCTACACAAAGCCTGCATTGAGGATTCAGAAGGTCTGTCAGTATACAAAATTAACAGCCATACTTGAAATATCCTCTCATGAAGTTTTGTCTGTGTTTATATGGCAATTAGGCAGCAAATTGCCTTTCTTATAAGGAACACATTCTGCAAAGACCAATTGTTGCTTTACTTCTCTACTTTTAAGATAGTTTATTAGGGGAAAAGAGACTCTGAGAGCTGTAGACACTGTCACTTCTGCTCCTCTCCTCACCTAGAACTGCCCAGCCCCAAGTGCTTTTTCTGGTTTTCCTGCTGCAATTACACTGACAGGTTTCTCCCTGCACAGCATCACAGCACACTAGCTCAGGGCCAGCACTAGTGCTGCTTTGCACATTTGAGGGACCTTTAGCTCTATGCAGCTGTTGAGACCAGAGCCCAAGCTTTTCTCTGTGTGTCTGGCCCTGTTTATTCAACTTACGCAAACTTCTAATGAGGCAAAGTTCAGAAAGGCAGCACCCAGGGGATAGTGATGGTGATGTGCTGAGGGCAGAACGTCCTGCAAGCAAGTGCCAGCTAGGGGTGTCACACCTTTCAGTAGGTCGTCTAATGCCCAGCCAGCATCTCTGTCAGATAGCTTCTCCCCAGGTGAACCCTTACGACAGAGAGGGAAGATGTTGAGCACGTTTGTAATTAATTCAGTGTTGCTATGTGACAGAACACAACAGATTTGTATGAGGCTTTAATACAAATCTCTTGCACTAGCAGCACCTAGTAATTGAATCAATATACAAGCCAGGACAGAGAAGCATGATGAAAAATTTTTGTTCCAGATTAAATGTGAAACAGATGTTTCCCGACCCTCTCCTCTTCCCACCCTTCTGCCTCCCCTTTGTCCTTGCCAACTGCAGGCATGAAGTGCTCCTAGTTATAAGTGAGAAAGAATAAAAATGAAAAATAGAAAGCAGTTGCATGATTCTTTGGCAGTTGTTAATAGTGACTTGTTGGTAGTCAAGAGCAAGGCATCCCATTTGTCTGGGCAAATGACAATGACTCTAAAGGGTCAGGAAGATGTGGGTATCACTAGGTATGAGGTGATGAGAAAGACAGGCATAGTCTCCCGGGAGCAGTTCCAGTGTTTCCAGAAGGGTCTTGGGGTACCAGTAGTGGCTATGTCTAGTATTGCAGCAGCAAGATACAGACACTAGGCTCTACTGCTCCTGGGAACCTTCTGTGGGACCTAGGACAGCACCATGTCATGAAAGAGAAGCCAAGGTGAAGTCATCTGGCATGCAGATGTCCTGTGGTGGCTCAAACAGGAAGCAATGGACAAACCTGGGGACTGGGTCACCCCACAGAGGATAGACTTGGGCATGTTGCCCTCTACAGTGGGAGGGACAGAAGCATAGAGGAAGGTTGTAAACATCAATTGTAGTTCCTGCTTTGTGAGGGTGTGAACAGATGAAACTTGCATTCAGGGGAGAGGGAAACCTGCGCATCACATTTTGGGTATCCAAGAAAGTATCCAAGAAACCAATCTGGGTATCTAAGTTGGATTTTGAAGTAGAAACTACCTGTTGGATATTTGGAAAGTTTCCAAAGCCACAGGAGGAGCCAGTGTTAAGAGTGATGGTTGAATGTTTATCTGTTTCTTAGTGGTACAGTCAGTCTCAGAAGACTGGTACAATCCCTGTAGGATTTTTCTCAGGCTACTTTACTTGGTTTTCACAGAACTCTTTTGAATAAGAACCAACAAGCAGCTCCTCTTAATCTTGCTTTACCATTCTTGGGCCTGTGTCTCAGGGTCTGGAGTAATATACGAGTTTATCCTCAGCCCACATCCAGAGGCCAGCATAGACTTGCGTTGTTATTTCAGGCCACAACCTTTTACTCATGTAGATAGATAGCATTCTACTGCAAGGGAATTCTTTGAGCATTACATCTGAGAGTAAAGTGCTGCTATTTAGGAATCTGATGGAAGAGGACAGTGTCAGAATTATACTGATGAGCTCTCAATTACTCTGGATAGTGTGTCCAGTGAGATTCTCTTGTCACTGTCTGTATAGAAGATGGATTCCCAGCTTTGTGTCTATAAGAAATAATTCCTTCCCAATCATTTTGCCGGTGCAGCTGATCTAATATGTTGAAAGCTGCTCCTTCAAGGATACTACTTACAGCACCCCTTTCCAGAACAAATCATATTTGATCAGTTACCTCTATCCTGAAAATCTTATATTAATCTCTTTATTTGAATTGTATGCATTTGTCCACTGAAATTGGTATCTGTATTTTCTTCACCTAGAAAACCAACCATTTTACTGAAGAAAAAGGTCAGATTTGGTTTTTGCATTCAACCTTTCACAGATATATGGTGCTTTTCATCCCTCCTTTCAGTCACTTAACTACCTTTTCTTCATGCTTTTCCTCCTGTAAGCACAATATGCTGTTGAAGTCAGAGTAGCAAATCTACAGTTGCTTATCTCTTTTGCACACTGGCAAGAGGTTTCCTCCTCTCCATCCATATTTCAGTGTGTTTTATTTGATGAATATCCTTGATGCTGAACCTGTACATTGTGTGATGATTTTCCTGTATTTCTCCATGGAGAATATTTTATTTCCCTACAACCAACCAAGATGCTTGAAGTTATAGTCTATCCTTGATACTGTGCTTTAAATTTCCTATCCACATACTCTGATTACTCATTCTGACTTTTCCATCATGCTCTATATCATTCATCTTGTTGAAAATTGAGGTAAAGTTTAATTTCATTTTGCAGGACTATGAAGATTATCTTCTGACTCAACCTCTCAACTTCAGAGGAAACCAGCTACCTCCTGGTTTTCCTCCCTTATTTTTAATTCTGTTTCTAATTTGTATGGATAATGATGCTTTCAGTGTTGATTTTAGTACCTCTGGTAGGTCTAGTTTGGCTTGTGTTTTGGCAAAACATGTTGTGCTAGATTATCACTCTACACACAAAAGAAGTGTGCAGTTGAGAAGAGATCTGAAGTCACAAACCACAGTTTCTAAAATCAAGGACACAAAAGTATCCATCTCTAGAGATACCATAAACAAGCTAGAAAAACAAAGCATGTCTCAAACCTGAGTTTGTAATCATCCCACAAAAATCACACATCTACTAAGAAACTAAATAGATTTCTAGGATCCTGGGCATAATAAAATACATCTGGAGTTCACTCAGCAAGCTCAAAAAGCAACCTAAAATGCTGTGCAGAGAGAAGAGAGGAAGTCCACCACAGTCATGTTTCAAAATAGCATCACAGTGTCTGTGATCAGAGTGCTTCCCCATATGATCAATCAAGGCTGATTTTCCGTCCCCAAATGCATCTGTAAATAACCCTTTTGTGTTCCTTGGGGAATATTTAGGTAAACTTCAAATGTTTCATTCAAAATCCCCGTCTCCCTTTTCAGCCCGTTTTTCTAAGGGAGAACAGAATTTGCTTGTCAGTTGTTCTGCACAGAGAAGGTCTAGAGTTAGAGAGATGTTTAGGTGACCTGCCTCAAATATATTCTGATGGTCTTCTGTGTATCATAATGAAATTACGGACTGACTCCCTACTCTGTGAAAATCAGTGATTTTCATGGGAATTGGTTCTTGCTATTAGTGAATAAACAGCCTCCAGAAAGTGTATTAATGTAATGTTAGGACACGGTAACTTTTGGAGAACCATGAAAACAAGAAATCCAGCATGACAGGATGAGCAGCATGGGGCCTTCAGTGGATACAGCCTGATGACAAGCTCCAACTCTGCTTGAATAAGAGGTGCAGGGAGAGCTGTCTGAATAATTTCTCAAAGTGCCTTCCCTTTGCTTGTGTTGAGAGAAAGGACACGCTGTTTGAAAAATAAAGAAATCAGAAAACTGCAGTCTTTTCTGGAGAAAACCTCAGCAGCAAATAGACAATGCCAGAAAAAAGGAAAAAAAAGTGCCAAAAAGGGATTCCACAACAGTCTTAGCTGCCATAATACAGAAAGTCTTAATACACATGTGATTTTATAAGCAGATGGAAATAGGGACTAGAATACCATGTTGCATCTTAGCTCCTATTAAGTTTAGCGTGTTCCAATACATAAAACTAGAAGGAGTTTAATTTTGACATTATTTCCTTCTCATCTGTCTTTAAAATTTCTGCACAAGACATCCAGGACTTGCTCATCTATAAAAATGTGAGAGCAGCAACTCTTTATCTTACAACTTTTGCTGATATATACATACGTTCATACATACACATAAAATCATTAAATCCTAGAATCATCTAGGTTGCAAAAGACTCTTAGGATCATCAAGTCAAACCATCAACCTCATACAGCCAGGTCTACCAGTAAATCATGTCCCTAATGCCACATATACATGTCTTCTAAGTATCTTTAGTGATATTCCTCCATCACTTCCTTGGGCAGCCTGTTCCAAGGCTTGATAATCCTTTCAGGGAAGAAATTTTTCCTAATATCTAGTCTAAACTTTACCTGGAGCAACTTGAGCTCATTTCCTCTTGTCCTATGACTTGTTACTTGAGGATCAGTTCCCTGCCCTCTACAACCTTCTTTCAGATACTTGTAGATATCTATAATTTCTCCCTTCAGCCTCATTTCCTTCAGAATAAAAAAACCACAGCTCTCTCAGCTGCTCCCCAGAAGATTGTTCTGCAAACTCCTCACCAGTTTCATTGGTCTTCTCTGGATCCATTCCATCACCTCAATGTCTTTTCTGTGGCAAGGGGACTGAAACTGGGCACAGTATTTAAGGTGCAAAGACACTTCAGCAACTGATTAAGATTTCAAATTAAATGGAAGAGCTTTCATACAAAGGAGTTTTTGGAGGTTTCTCTTTGTCACTTACCACTACTGGGTTTTTCTGTGTTTTCAACACAACTTGATTGCTTGCCTTAACTTTCAAGCTAGCTAAGAAAGCAGAGCAAAGAAAAAGTGCCTTATACGATTCACATGGTGTTTTAATAAGCATCTGCTTTAAATCATCCATCTGAGAGCCTGAGACATGGTCCAAAGTTGGCAATGTGGCAGGAAGAATCACATCTCATTAATTAATTGTCACAGAGCATATGAGCGGATGTCAGATCATTCATGTGCAGCATTTTTGAAACTTCTTATGTCTGTGTGCTTTCCAGACTTGAGCTAAATGGATCTACAGGAAAAGCAAATGCAGCAGCTAGCATTCACTCAGCACAGCCCCACCAGCACTCCACAGGGGTACCAATTCAGAGGGAGAATTTTGGCTAGGACACTGAGTTGTCCTAAGCTAGTGGGAACGCAGATCACTGCCAGATACGTGGAAAACAGCATTTTTGTCAACTCCAAATGGGCAGAGGGGGAGCAATTGAGAGATTCTATGTAACAGACATTTCCCATGAAAAGCTGGTGTTACTGCTTAAGATTATTAACATTGCCACCAAACTGGGACAAGGAAACCCTCTTGGAGTTAGTCTCAGAAGTGAATGAGGAACCACGGGAATCCCATTCTGGGGACCTCTGCTCTTCTTTCACATGATTTGGAGCAACTGTAGCACTAGAATTACCACATAACACTCAGAGGAAATGTCTAACTTTTTCCTGTGAAATTTCTAATGATTACAATCTCTCAAATTCAAGATAGATAGCAACTAGGGTGCCTTCCTGTACTCTTATAACTACCAACAGATGACCATAGGAATTTTCAGAAATCTTATGCTCTGTGTGTGTACTTGTGCAAAAGTGATAAGTGTGTTTATTTTCAATGGTATGAAACAGCAACTGGGAAAAAATATTTAAATTAATAGTGTTTGTATAATATTCAAACCTCTGCTCCTCTTTCAGGAAGTGAGAGCACCTGTATAAACATTTGGTCTGGAGAAGTTAAAGGTCACATTACCACTATGTAGTCCATGGCCTTCGAAGGTTAAATATCTTTTTACAAACAAAATATCCTTGCCTTGAAGAAGTTGGGCAGGTATTACCTTGGCTGCTGTTGCAACCTTTGGCCTCAGTCCTACAAACACTTACACTCATGCTAGATTGTAAGCATGCAAGTGTCTCTACTATACAGCTCAGAGAGCTGTGATGAGGTTCTACTTATTAGTATTCTTGAGTTCTCTGATTCCCTAGTTCTCTGGTTACTAGGATTGGTGGAGTCCTGAAAGGAGACAATACAATCCACAGACTCTCTGTAACCCAAGGAAATCACCTAGTAAGCTCCAAGATGGAGCTTCAAAGCAATTGACACTTCCAGCAGCCAATACTCCTAGGAGTTTTTTCCTGAGATGCCTTCTCATGGCATCAGCTTTTAAAAATGAAACACAAAGGACTATATTTAGTAAACAGCCATTAGGTGCTGCATATTACATTTTCTCATTTTATATTTATATTTTTATGTTTTTTCTTTCTGTGTTACGTTTGATTTTGCTGGTTTTAGAAGCAGCTTTGCAATAACTCTCTTTGTATTAATTGAATGATACCCTGAAAATGCCATAATAATTTAGGAGTCCAGAATCCAAGTCACTCGGGTGCTAATACATCTAATTTGAACCTTCAAACCGTATTTGAGGTAAGATATTTTGAGAATATTTTTTGATTGGATCTGTCTTTTAATGAAAAGACTTTCCTCTCAAATAATGTCTTGTGGCCTTTCTGGTTACAGTTCAGATACCTTATACCATCTCATTTGTACATTCTTCTATATTTTTTATTCTCTCTTACACATGGCAAATGTGACCCCAGCTTACCAGATTGCTGGGGTCCTGGAATCAAAACATATTTGCAGTACCTACATCATGGTTCACATCAACTCAACAGGAGTCAAGCTTTCCAAAAGAAAGTGGGAGAACTCAGCAATAAAGCTCATCTCCTAGCTCACAGTGGTTCCATAGCATTAAGTAAGCTGTGTGGCTGAACACAGGCCAGAAAAATGTGGTTTGTTTTAGCACTGAAAAAACCCCTCACAGCTGAGCTCATACTCCCAATATTTGTAAGGTCCCACCCTGATGCCTGAAAACCCATGTCACTTTCATATCATCTTCAAAAGGGCAAGCCAACTACTTAGAGTGGGTTGCAGGTGGGTACCCACACTGGTGCTGTCTCCATTAGTGATATACCAGCAAAAGATCTCTGCTTTGACCATATTCACATAATTTATCAGAATACAATATACTTTTCAATTAAAATGCCTGACTATGGTTTCTCATTTTCTGGCACCTAGATGGAGTAAACTTTTTAAAGGTCAATTTGGAAGCTAGTTCTAGTGCTGGCTGGATCTGAGTGTCTTCACAGAGCTGTTGCTGAAGCAGCTGGGCTATCAGTGCTGGGGGCTGCAGTGCACTGATGCAGTGTAGAGGTGAAATCATAGCCTTAAATGCTTAGTATACTGCTAGGTGGGAAGCAGATGTAGGGCAGCTGCTCTTAGCTCTGCTGATAACCTGCGTCTGGCTATCACTCCCCTCAATGCCCCACCATTAACATCTGCATAATTTATAAAGGACTAAGATTTCTACCATAAAATGTACTGGTGGCTTGAACTCACCTTGTCCTGTATTTGGATTTGTTATTATACATTCAGGAAAGATCTTGGTGTCTTTTTTGTGGTGTCTCTGCTATCTTGAAATCCTTGCCAGAAAGAAATCCAGACCCAAAACCTCCTCTAACTGTAAACATCTGCCTATTCAGTGTTTGTTCCTGAGCTTCATGCTCACATTACAGGTGCAGTAATGATCATGCTGGTTCATTGTTTGATATCTGGAAGGGATAAAATAAATTTCTTTGTCTTCTGGGGCAAAGTTACATTATTTGCATGGAGATACCCTTTGGCAAGCAACAGTATAACCCCAAAGAAATGATCAGACAGAGCAATGAAACAGGCTGACCAGAAAGGGTGTGGTCTCCTTCTCTGGAGACACCCAAAACCTGCCTGGATGCCTTCCTGTGTGACCTGATCTAGGTGATCCTGCTCCGGCAGAGGGGTTGGACTGGATGATTTCTTGAGGCCCCTTCCAATACCTTATATTCTGTGATTCTGTGTGATTCAGTATTAGCTGAATTTTATAATTTTAAAGAATCTGACAGTGAAGATTTCCTGTAATGCCACATTTTGCATCTCAAAAGATGTTAGATTTAACTACCACATATGTGTATGGATTTGGAAGGCACAGGATCTTCTGAATTCAATGTGTAAATCAGATTTCTAGTCCCCTTTCTTCAGATTTCTTGCATTTTTCTGAGCTTTAGACATGAACTAACAAGATACATGTATTTAGAAGACAAATGTGTTCTCCTGGATGTGGTGGTTCAAAAAAGTTATTTAGATTTTCTAGTGTTCTAACTGTCTTACGGAACTTTTGCTTTCCTTTAGCTTATAAAATCAAAGAATGAAAGTTAAGGTGATAATTTAACAAGGCCGTGAAAAAAAAAGAACAGCTGCTAGAGACACTAATTTTAAAATATGTGTAAGAAAATATTAATGGAGAACAGGCACATAATTAATTATGAAATTAAGTATAATTGAAAAAAAAATACCTGAACTTCTGAAATACCTTGGTAAGTCTGAAGAAGTTCAGAATTAATAGGTTTGGTCTTCTGCAGAATTTATCTGGCTAACAGAAGTTAAAAAAAACCCAACAAACCAATAAACAAAGCATTGTGGAACCACTGAGCTTCTGTTTTCAGCACTGTAAAGACAGATAAGGAGAAAAATAAGTACATATAACTTTCTGTATGTTAACATTTATCTCAGTGATGAGAGATCTTCCCTTCTTTTTGTAAATTCTACTCAGATGCCAAACACAAAGGGGTGGAGAATCTGTTCAGTGCATATGTATGTTGATCCTGCAGGACCAAAAAAGGCAGCAAGGAGTTGGGAAGCAGATATTTATCAATATTTATTGATATCAATATTAATATATAAAAATATAAATATTTAAGGTATTTATGAGTATGCAAAAGTGGTATCTGATCCCCCTGGTATTTCCAGACCATGGATTGATAACAATAAGGTAGATCAGACTGTTAAGCATTATAGTAACCTGCTGCTTTTTTTTGAGTCATGGTATTATCTCCCTGTCATTTGGTGGACAGGGCCACAGAGAGTCATTATCATCATGTAATAACTGAGAGGGAAAACCTGTTCTTCATTAAAGTGATGTGGAATGAATTTTGTGGGCAAGGATATATTTGTGTTGGTAGCTTCAGCAGCTCCTCTGCCTTGTAATAACAATGATGCCTTAAATAGATCTCTGAGCCACAAAGCCTCAGTCAACCACACCAGCATTTGCTGCTCCCATACTTCTTGCAGGATGCACTGAGTCCTACTCACAGATAGCTGGGCACTGCTGCACTTGATTGTCCTGTTTGTTTTGGCTGGGTGGTGTTTTCTCATAGATGTGAGCCCAAAGTTTATCCTGGGTTACACACATGAAAGCACAGCCCCTGAGCTAGTACTGACAAGGGACACTGCACCTCCTTATCTTGCCCTTTCTGCTTTTGCCAGGGGGGTGATTTTACAGACATGCTGAGAGTAACCTACCTTGTAAACTGAACCTTTCTGAAGCTGAACATCAAACTCATCACTATCTTTGAAAAGAAAACACAACCTTTGGCTTAGTGCTTCTGAACCTTGCATGCCTGACACTGAAAATCAGGCACCTGGTGTTAGCTTCTATGTATGACCACTGTGACATGGAAACCCAAGTTACCCCAGACACTCTAGGACATGCAGTCAGCCACACACCATATCTGTGCAGAAGCTGAGCTCCTACTCATCCACAGCTTTCACAGAAAACCAGGTCCACATTTCCACATCTCAGAAAACTCACTTTGAGATACTGTGTGATAGTTGGACCTGGGCTTGCACATGAGACAACTCTAAAGGATGCAAAGAAAGTGGAATCTGGGTTTAGAATAAAAGCTTCTGAATTATCCCATGTAGCATTTGTCATATCCTACCCAGAAGGCCAGAGCCACGAACTGGACTCAGTAGCATGCTGGAACCTATTTAGCAAAGGACAAGGACAGACAAACAAAGCCTGTGCCATATGGAGATGTAGCAAATGGTTAGAGTAGGCAATTTTGAAGACATCTCAGAAAGTTAATATATTTAACATAGTTTTAATATAAGAAAGTTGTAAAAGTTCTAGTCAGAATATTCCACATGGATGTAGCTAGAGAAATATTTCTCGATGCTCAGAAAATCAGATTCTTATCTGGCACATCCCCAGCATGGCTTCATTCAAGGGAAATAAACAAATTGACACCATTTCAAGCCTAATGATATATCTGCCTTCCTCAGCTTGTGCTCACAGTGCTGAGCAGGCAGTCCTATGGTAACAGCAGATAAATCGCCCTTGGTAAACATCAGTTTGTGCTCTCAACTGCTGGCTGCAGGCGGTTTTCCTAATCCCCCTTCCATTAACATCAGGCAGAGCAAAGCTGGTCCTTTTACCTCCAATGGGACTGCAATTTATTGGGAGTGGAGGGCACTGAGCACTTCTCAGTAGGGCCTCTTTCCTTCATCACAGCAAGATGTTTCTCTGCATCATCTGGTCCAGAAGGTGTAAAAAGCACAGTTAACATTATAGACAATGATTGTGAGATGGGTGCTAGGGTTTATCAGAGCTCTACTGAAATATTGCAAAATGTGTCACTTTTTGTAAATGTTTTCCTAATTGTGCCATTAAAGTGGTGATGGCTTCCTAGAGGTTGCAGTGTTACCTGTTTTACAGTATTATGATGTTTTTGTGCTGTGTACCAATCTTTTATGTGCAGCTAAAACAAACTGTGATGGAAGAGGTTTAAGTATTCATTTGAGAATAGGCCATTTTAAGTACATCCATATTTATGATCAAGTTGTATAGGACAGCATTGTTTCTGACTGTATAGCTATAATTCATCTGTAATAGCAAAAATACAGCCTGTCAGTTTTGCTTTTCAGTGGCAAACTTTAATGGAGCAACTAAGCTGATTTATCTTTTAACAGCTGAGAGCTCAGGAGCTGCTTTAAATGCTTTCTGTTAAGCACCTCTGTTTGAAGTATTATTTTATGACAGTAACTTCTAATGTACATTTCTGAGAGAATATGAGTTTTAAATTATTTTATTTCCAAAACCAAATTATACTCAGTGAACTGAGCAGGAATTGCTCTTTAAAAATCTGCTGACTGAATGCATAAATAAGTGTACAGAAAAAAATCTCTTATTATCTGTAACCTGATATTCTGTGTATTAAATATAGTTAAGCCAAGAAGTAAAAATACAAATGCTATTTAATTATTTAAGTTGATAACCTATTTCTATTTTCTTCAGGTGCACAGTACAATATAACAACAGACCATGTTATTTCTGAGTCCCAGAGAGGTCTAACAATCTAGGCATGAAGCATTTTGAATGAAAATAATGTTGACATTAGGTGTATGTAATCTCACATAGTTGAGAGTCAACTTGTTTGTCTTTTATGAGAATTCAAAATGACTGAACTTTCTGTGTCAAATGTCAGAAATAAATTGGAAGGGAATCAATAAATGTAATCTAAAAGCCCTGTCTTCATGCTCAGTCCTCAGCTTCAAGTCAACTAATTTGATACTGCAAAGTTGCAAGCCCCTTTGAGCCACCTACTTCCATTCCACTAGAGAGCTACAGAACCTGAATCGTGGGTAATGTATCTGCTGCTTATTTCATGGGCCATGTTCCTTGGAAGTGGAGAAATAAATTGCAATGCATCTCTATATATATGTCTATGGCTATTAATGGTTATGTATTTATATTAATAGCTATTACAATTAAATTACACTCCAAATAATGTCCATGTAATATAACTGGTATTATTTGTTAATATAAGCAAAGGTCGGCTTTCTGACGCACTGAGATGGAGAGTATGTAGTGTCTTTTAAAATATATGACTACAACTAATTGCTGTATGTGCATGTGATGTCAAATCCACCGAGGTGACAAAGCCAGGACAGTCAAGAAAATTGCTGGAAACTTCAGCTTTTAATTTGTGGAGTAATCAGTTTCTAGTTAGAAATTATGACTATTCCTGACAGTCTAGAAACATCTCAGTGTTTCATTTGGAAATACTGAAAAACAGAGCAGGTGGTTGTTTCTTTGCAGCTTTGTAGCTTCATATCACTTAGAAGAGACATTTAACCTGTGAAAGCAATGATGTGGACAGTGTAGTTAATAGGAAAAAGTAAGCAACTCCTTCTCAAAGCATAAAATCTTAGGCTAAGCATCATCTGCCACGTGCTTGAAGAAAAATTTCTTATGTTGCTGATCTCTGGCCACCACTAACACTTGGAAAGCATCAGCAGTATTCTAGGATACATGGGAGATGACTGAATTCAGGCGGCATCAAAGAAACATCCAGTGTCTGCCCTTCTTATGAAATCCTGCAAGACACTTGCAAGAGTAAGATTTCAATCTGCTCCTGTTCTGTTTAAAAGTGAACGTGCTGCTGGAAATTTTACAAAACATGTATAAGATCCAGAAGAAGAAGGAGGAAACCACATGTCAAATCACAGCTGTCCGATACTTCCTCTGAGACAGATTCCCAGGAGAGTGACTACTGCAACAGTGTGGGCTCATACAATAGAAATTTCCACAGAGAGAAGAAAAATCTACAAGTTCTCCTCTGCCAAGCCTGAGCAGTTAATGTCTGGAAGCTCCCATAGGGTGTGCAATAAATAATTTCAAGTAAGAGACCCTTAAGGCTGGAGCCAAAGGAATTCCTCATACTGAAAAAAAAATTTGCATGGAAAGCCCCTTTAGTGATGGAACTGAGAAGTCAGATCTTAAGTGTAGAACTGTGACTGAATTGCACTGAGATGGTAAAATCCTTCCCTTTTATTGAAGTTCAAACAAGTATCCAGCTGAAGTCCATCAAACTGGAAAGCAGATACAGCTCAGAAGAAGGAGAAGAGTTATGTGACTTTCCATTTTCTTTCCTGAAGACTTTTTTTTTTCAAAGAACTCATTTACTGCTTTTTATTAAATGAAAAAAAAATGAAACAAAAATACATAAGAGAAAAATAATGGCAAAAGGATATACAGGAATCAAAAATAATTTCAAGGCAAGGTACATCTTCTGGTTTCCATTTTTGTAGGCCTTCAAAGTATTGTTGGGAAGAATTTTAAATTTCCTCACCCTGCTAGTGCGGTCACTTGCATATCTTTGGGAACAGATTTAAGCATGGATTTGGAGAGGCACTCTCCAAACAGGAATAAACAAGTGTTTCTGATAAGAATTTATCACCTTCTATTTTCAGGAGCTGGAGTCTTTCACTCCCAAACCTGCAGTGTTCATGGAGTCCAAATGAATTTTATAAGTCTGTGTTGGTGGTTCAAGTGAAGTGGGCTATGGTGAAAGCACTGATCACTCATCCAAATGAGTATCCATGGCTTTGTTGTCACTGATGCAAAATGAAGATCTAGAGGATAAGGAAGGGAAACAGTATGCAGTCTGCTAATACAGTTAATTTCTTTAAAAGTCATTACAGTTGTGATGGAGGACCTTAGAAGTACAATGTTTCCACAGAGAGCAAGCAAATGCTGCATCCCAGACAATCCAACATTTCCTCCACGGCTGCTCAACCCACATTGATGTATCCATGTAGAAAAGCAGGAATTACTGGAAAGCTGTGGCCCCATCATCTAAAAAGAAAATCTCAAATTTTTCATCTCTGAGAAAATTCTCCTGTGGAAGTTGCAGGGAATCTCAATTTCTCAGATCTCATTTTCTTACAGTGTTATATGTCATAAGATTTATTGCTTCACAGACAGAAGATAAAAGTGGATTCCAGCAACCACTTGGACATCATGTATTTAAGGCCAGGAGTAATGGAAGTGCCTTGACTGAAATAGATTAGCCACGATCATTAACTTAAGCCTGTGCCTCCCAAGAGGATGACTGATTTCCAAAATTCCCAAGCACTAACTTTGATGGACTTCTAAGAGCAATTTGCTTTTCTTTATAGAGATGTCTTTAAATTTGACCTTCTTTTAAAGCCAACTGTAACAGGATGGGGTGCTGAGACATGCAGGAACTGACCACCTGCTCCCCAGCTTTCTGTACAGGAACTGGAAAGGAAAATGACTCTGTCTACCAGATCTGTAGAGTTTAGGATATAGTAAAACAGATGTCAAAGAGTAGTGCTTTTGTTTTCAGCTCTTAATAACAAAAAGGTGCTTAAAATTAAGATTCAAAGACTGTGCCTAAGGCTTGCAAAGATTATGAGATTTCAGAGTTAGGTGCTACTGCATCTTGACAGTGTATGATGATCAAAGTCAATTACTTCAGCATCCAAAGAGGGGTTAAGAAGTCCAGCTTTTGGCATGTACTTCTGAAAAATCTTAGCCTGCATTAAGTATAAAACTGAGAGGAATGCAGCTCTATAACATTAGTCCTTACACATGGGAATATTGTTTTCCATATGCAGACAATGTGTGTCCACAGACTGCTGTTTGGATGTATAGGTACATGATCAATGCCTATTTTCCTTTTCTTGTGAGAGCACCAGTACATGTCATTCTGGCAGGTATTAATCTAATTATTGTGTATAAGATACCGGAGGTATTTTTTTCACTCTTTCTGGCACTACTCTTCTCTCAGATGAAACTCTAAATTCAATTTCCAGGCCCACAGTTCTATGAAGGTATGGACAAATTGTAGAATGTCCAGACAGAGGAAGCAGAGATGGCAACAGTTCTTGAAACACATGACCTTTGAAGGAAATTCTAAATAGTGAAGTTTGTTTAGTCTAGAGGAGCAGAAACTACTGCTGACATGATAAGAGCTCTCAGATTTGTGTAAAATTATTATGAATAGGCTGGTAATAAATTGTTCTGTGAACATCTGGGAGCTGGATAAGGAGCAAGTGGCCTTTCAGCAAAGAATATTCAGGTGATGCTTTAAGCAAATATTTTTTATAAGCACAGTTAAGCATTGCAATGTGCTACTGAGGGAGCTAGTGAAATCTTTTTTTGCAGATTTCATGACAAACATCTGACATCTGTCAGGGATGGTCTTGGCAAAGTGGAGATTTGGCATCCAAATAAGGGGATTGTCTAAACAGCTTTTGAAGTCCCATTCTGGTTTACTTTCCTGTGCCTGTAAATTTTCTTTGTGCATTTCTCTTCTTTGCACACTGTAAGAAATACAATGGTTTCAAAGCTGGTGATTTGAAGATCTTTAGAGAGCTTCAGTCTTAATCTGTTCAACCTCTGCTGCATTTCCTCATTTGATATTGAAGTCATCACTAGATAAGTTGACCTGTTAGGAGCTTCCTAATTTCTCAGAGAGCCCTGGAACATATCTTGAAGGCTCCTGAACCACAAGAGTCCTTATGGCTAAGAGCCAATGAATCATTTAAAGCTGTCTTTTGAAGCCATCCTCTGCTTTCTTGTGTGCTCCTAACGGCCTTGTGTAATAGAATGAAGTGCCCTGGTATCCAATTTCTGTGCACAAGAAACACCTTCTGCAGAGCTTGCTGAACCAAAAGACATAAAGTTTCCTTTCTTCTTGAGAATGTGATTTGAAGTAGGTAAAGATGGAGGAGACTTGAATACATAATGTTGGAGATCTGTGTGGTTTTTTTCTCCATTATGTTTAATGGGTCTGTTATTCACTTATAATAAAGTTTTAACTTTTGCATCCTGGTTTTTATGTTACTGTAGGACAGGAATAATGGGGAATTACCAGTACTTATGTTGCTTTGATACTGTAAATGACTCTCTGAGGCTCCGGTAACACCAGTGACGAACGCTGCTGATTTGGGTTCACTTCTGCAGAATTTGAACAGCAGGAGTCATCAAAAAGACATATGTTTTTCATGAAAAATATGTTGTTTGTAATGCTTGCTTTCTAAGAAGAAAAATGACCCATTCTGGAACTTTTCTGACATTTCTGTGACTTTTAAAGTTTTGCCATTTTTTATCAAGAAACAATCTCTCATCGGCTTTAATTGTCTCAGTTTATTGTTCTGTATTACTTTATCATTCCCTCCTTCAGCTTCCCTTTTCCCTATTTTTGTCATAGGCTTTTAAGGCCCTGCAGTGTCCCAGAATCTGTCAGAGTGAAAGCACATGAGCATACATACATATGTTTAGAAAGGATGCTGCTTACTCTGTTTATTCCTTAAACTGCTGTTTGTGCTGTTTGCCATTGAAACTGCCTTTTACATCTTGTTTCTGTTGTTACTCTAGGTGTGGAGTTGGATCCCATATTTTTTTCTGTTTTGTTCTGTTGGAGGATGACTGGCCAACAGAAATGTATCTTCTGCTCATGTGGATTTCATTTCCTTTGATGGCAGCATCTCACTCTATAAGCCATCCTGGCTCTGTCTTTCTCTAATCATTCAGCAGTTGTGTTCAGGTTTATCCCCAGTGAATCTGTGGTTACCTTGAATGGTTCGTGCCAGTCACACCTTACCATTGCTCTGCAACTATATGAGACCCATTTTAGAAATGCAGCCTGTCTTGGCTTCAGACCTGAGTCTCTGAGATGATCCTAACTTTTGTTATGTGCTCTCAGTCACTACTCTTGGAAACCTCCCTATGCTTGGGATAGCTCATAACAACACAAACTTTTGCTTTGTGTGTGTTTTGTCTTTGCAGCGAGAATTTTCACCATGGTTTCTTCTTTCTACTTGCTTCATGCTCAGATTCCCATTTGGCACAAGGGGGTTTAATTTTCTGTGACATTCTGTGGCCTTTTGCTGTTAAAAGATAGGGTTGCAAAACTTTCAGTTTCCTGGCCACAGCCAATGCCTATGTGCTGCCAGCAGACCATTTTCCAAACTGCAGCTGTAATCCACTGCAGTAACATTGCTTCCTGACCTACAGAGAAGATATGCCAATTCTGATCTTCTCTCACAATATCCATCTGAGATTTCAGAGAGCTATAAATTCTTTGCTTTTACTGTAAATGCACATGATGAGCATGTGGTTTCCTTAAGCTGAGTATCCAGGACTACTCAGTAGATGCATCTCTCCTGTTTGATGATGTCAGATCTTGTATTTGGAGAGATTACTGCTAAGCCACCTTGAAATTGAATCCTGCCTTGCACATACATCCTGGCACCATCAATAATAAATAAACAAATATAAATGTCTCAGAGTAGGTTTACTTGTAAGATGTCTAAGGCCAGATTTTGAATTGTTGCAATCTGTATGGCCTTGTCCCAGAAAAAGCCTAGCTGGTTGCCCTATAGAATCGAGCAGCAGCAGCAGCACATCTCAGAGGCAGAAATGTCTTTTCATCTCTTGGCTGGAGATTCTACATAAAATGCACTTGCTTGCAGATTCCTGTGGAGGGCTTTTATACACCACTTTATAAAACCTGCACAGCACTTTATAAAATTTACACTTTTATACAACACTTTACAAAAGTAATGCTATTCACCCAAAAGTGAGTAGAGAGAATCTATCTATTCTAAGTATCATAACTGATATCCTTAGCCCAGTATCTTTCTAAGCATATCTCCCTTCTGTCTTGGAAGTACACTGGTAGATACTGTGGGCTGACTTTACATAGCCTCTGATCCTACTAATTCTGAGGCCCCCCATGTTCACTTCAGTTGTTCTGTAAAACTGTAGTGTTTTATGACAAATTCTTTCCTTTTAGTTTCTCTCATCCAAATACCTTTCTCTATATTTCCTCACTTCTCTTTAACTGCTTCATGGAGCCTGTGCTTTTGATAAATGCGCACAAAGTCCATAGAGTTGGCTGCTTCTGTTGGTTGCTGGATTTGTTTCACACTTTCTTATCCAAGCATTTCCCAATTGATTGTGTCTTTCAGAATTCCCTGGATGCTGAATCCTGGTGACCTCAACCCTGGTGGACTGCAGTTCATCAGCCTTTAGCCTGCCATTCACTTACTGGCACCTGGTCAGGGTTTGTCATGGCTGGATACTATGATCTCCGGTTGCCACATCGTTAGTGCCTTGCTCGATATACAACAGGCCAACTCTGAAGTCTAACTGGTCTCCTCAGTCTGTACAACGTTTTCTCATTCTGTCTTGCTTCTGGAAGAGCCCCCTTGATAGCATCTGGATTCTCAGCAGGTATCTTTCTGTCTTTCAATCTGGATTGTTCATCTGGAGTCTGTGCATGGCTCTTTGCTGATTACTGTCAACACCAGGTGCCTTGGTTTATACGCACAATTTGCAAGTTGCATTTTTCCTAGGGCTAGGTCTGAAACAGATTAGGTGTTCTGTCTCATAGATGACTTATTTTCAAAATCTTTTACTTGGTAGAAGCACAGTAAAAATTCCTTTGTTGTTTTAAGCACAAATTAATCTCTGATTACATTCTGCACCATCTCAAGACTTAAATTGCAACAATGAATCCTGCTTACCAAAGTGCTGCAGCCTTGATGGTCTTTGTTCCCATATCCATGTAGATTTTAATCATAGAATCATAGAATAGTTTGGGTTGGAAGTGACCTTAAAGATCATCGAGTTCCAACCCCCCTGCCATAGGCAGGGACACCTCCCACTAGATCAGGCTGCTCAGTGCCATGTCTTGAACACCTCTAGAGAGGGGGCGTCCACAGACTCTCTGGGCAACCCGCTCCAGTGTTTCACCACCCTCACTGTAAAGGATTTTTCTTATGTCAAGTCTAAATCTACCCCCTTCCAATGTATGTAAAGCAATTTACATACATTGCTTCTGGTCCTCCCATCAGATATCATTAAAAAGTCCTTCCCCTGCCTTTCTGCAGGACCCCCTCATGTACTGATAAGTTACTATAAGGTCTCCCCTGAGCCTTCTCTTCTCCAGGCTGAACAACCCCAACTCCTTCAGCCTGTCTTCATAGGGCAGTTGCTCCAGTCCTTTGATCATCTTCGTGGCCTTCCTCTGGACCCACTCCAATAGCTCAATGTCCTTCCTGTGTTGAGGGCTCCAGAACTGGACGCAATACTCCAGGTGGGGTCTCACCAGTGCCGAGTAGAGGGGCAGAATCACTTCTCTTGACCTGCTGGTCACACTCCTCTTGATACCTACTACTTTCCCCATTTTCCATGCAGGATCCTAACCTGTCCTTCTCACTTTCTACCAGTGACTTGTGTAGTGTGTGCTAATGAGCAGTCTCCAAAGGACAGCTGTGTATATAATAACAATGTCTTTAATCACATATTGCATCAGGAATACAGGAGTATCATGTGGAAAGTGAAAAGTCATGGTTGCATTGAGGTACTTCCACCTGCTCTCTTGTCCCACAAAAGGTGACCTATGCCATTTAATTCCTCTTTCTGGCCTTTCCCCTTTCAAATCTCTGTCATGAGAAAGGAAAACAAGGGCTTTTTTAGAAAATTAACATTACCCAATGAATGCTCCAGGGGATCATTTGTTCTAGAGTTTGTCGCATTTCATCTGCAGCTCAAGCCTAGAAAACTGATGTGACTTCAGGTGTCACTTGACATTATGCTTAAATCTGAGCACATATTTAAGTGCCTTCCCAGAAAATCACTTCAGTTTTATGTGATGCAAGTGTATACTGACAGCGTGGAAGAGACACAAACTTAAGAGTAATATTCATGGACATCTACAGGTCTCCCTCTGATGGAAATTCAATGCAGCACATCTTAGAGCCCAAGTGTTCAACGCTTGTAGTCATAAGGGCTTTCTGTAAGCATGCAGGGTTTCTCACAAAACACTGATTGTTAGAGTGGGACCTTCAGAAACAAGAAGAATTTTGCATTTCTGTATCATTGCAGAGTATGTGTTCCCAGCAATGGTTCTGGAGAGTGAACAGATCCAAAGAATGAGGTAAAGTGTGCACTTGATGCTTCCTTGCTGACTGGGGACATGGAAATGAATGCTGATATTTTGGAAACTTTGAAGCATGCATCCTAACCTAAAATTGTTCCTGATTCTCATGTGACTAAGAAACAAGAAGCCAGATCTTCTCTTCTCCACTGGTATTTAAATTACTGAAACCACACAGGATGGTTTAAATTAGTTCTGAACAATAGAGCTTATTCAAGCTTTTGGTGAATCCATGAAACCCTTTTTGGCTGGTTTTAAGAAGCCTATATTTGAAAAAGACTTGATTTTCCTGCCATTTTTTAATGTTAACAACTGAAAATACTTTATAGGTGAATATTTTAGTACAGGATTAATTTGTTTGTTACAATTACCAACTTCATGTTAAGTGGTTTTACTACAATATATTGCCCTATTCTATGTGTGTACTAATTAAATAAAATCTCAGGACCACCACCTACTAAAGCAGAGGATATACTTTGATATACTTTTGATGGATCACATCAAAGTATATGATGGTGGACAGAGTATGAATTCCTGGCTAGACTTTGTTTACTTCTGCAGCTCCATAGGCTGCAATAGGAGTTACAACCTCTTCAGACTTAGTGGTGTGAAAGATAAAAAATGGGGAGGCTTCCTTGAACTATAGAGTAATTTTCTTATTCAGCCTTTACCCCATCTGAGGCGTAAGAAATGTGTGCCATGTGCTAGAGAAAAAAACAGGTCCTGGGTTTTAGCAAGAAACTGGGCCAAGAAAATCATTGCCAAAGTTTCATTGAAGTAAACTGACCACTGTGGAAGGCACTTGGCTATGTGACTATTTAACACAGGAAATCTTAAAAATCAAGAGAAATAAAGGTTACTTGCTCACAGGGGACAATTCTGCAGGCAAATGACCAGCTTGTCATTTGCTTTTATGTGCAATTACTTTAGCCATTTGCACTGAATTGGAAACAAAATGGTTTCCAAAAGATGCATTCCCTGATTATTTTTTCTGCATTCTAAAGATGGGGAAAGTTGTTTGATTGCTGCCCTGTTCCTCAAAGCTGATTCTGCTTCCTCTATTGTTGGTTGTATCTGGATGGTGCAGAGCATAGAGGATTTCTAGCTAATATTATAGATTTTAAAAAAATCATAATTATCCTCCATGTACAAAAGTCTTTCAACCCATAGAGTGCTTATTGCTCTTTCCACTGCTCTCGGCATACCTCAGAAGTAATTGCCTCCACACCAAGGAGATGCCAGAAGCCCCTGAGGAGTTTCCTTCTGCTGATGCTGCTTGGAGAAGACAAACATTCAACCTGCTGGTTTCATGGCTCTGATTGCAACCACCATGGGAGATCATTAGTAATTGGCACTGCTAAAATCGGTAGCTTGTTTGAGCAGACCTTGGAGCTCTTTGTAGCTGCAGGCAGAACAGCCAGTCCTTCTATAGAGACACTGCAGCTTGGTCACTGCCTGTGGATGCTGCTGCTGCTGCAGTCTTATTCTGCCAGCAAAGCCTCCTGCTGGAGACAAAGCTTATATTAGTAAAATTCATTTCTTGATGTACTTTATCACCTCTGTTAAATACATTTGCTGTACTGCTTAATTGACATGATTTGGGAGAGAGAGATTGTATTTATCATGGAGTTTTTCCTGGTGTGAGTCAAAAGGGAGAAAGCCTTTTCACTCCTAAGTAAGGAACATAATCTGGCAAAAGCAAAATTGTACTGTCTGGGAGCATGAATATACATGTATATATGTTTTGTAATACTGATAATCTATAAATATTTTATATAATATACATGTAGATGTGTTCTAAACAATATCTAACTCAAAGTCCATCTTTGCTGTGACTTCCTTGGGACCATGCAGAAATGCCAACTTCATCATGAAAACAGAGGAATGGAACATAACAATGTAAGGGTGTATGTGCAAATACTGTTTCTCATAATTTCTAAATACTGGAGGTGCAGTTAAACATTCTCGTCATGCTCAACACATCATGTAGAAACATAAGACTGCTATTTGCTAAAGAACATGTTGTGTCTAGTCATTGTCCTTACTTGAAACAGTATATGGCAAGGACATATTTTATAAATTAGGGGTTTTTTCATATACAGATCTGGAAAAAGGGGTCGATTCACATTTAGGTATCAGTGAAAGGGGAGAAAATTCAGAATTTGCTTGGGAAATCTATTTGTAAGAACTCCAGTTGGAGTCTGGCTTGAAGCTTTTGGGACTTCGTCCTTTATTTAGGTTTATGTACACAGTGTGTCCTTCTGGGATTCTGAAGGACTATGAGAAATATGCATTTTCTGGTGACCCCTTTATGATCTTAAAGAACATGTCAACTTAGATTTTGAGATGAGTGTCTTGTTACCCAGCCTGGGAATGAAGGGGACTTTTGCCGAAAAGACAACTGTGTAAGATTACAAATACTGCTGTATGGGTAAGCTACACTTAATTAGTTTGTTTGTTGCTTGGCTTGGTTAGGAACATTAATAGTTGTGTAATTCTGCAATGTAACTCAGTGAGACTGTAAGCTGCCTTATCTTCCCACCACTGCAAACTCTTTGACATTGACTGACATCCTGAAACAAGGAGCAGAATGGACAGACAAGAAAGTTGATTATTGAAACAATGAGTTTCCTGAAATAAACAGAGCAGTTTTGCATTGGCAGGCCTGCTCCATCCCTAGAACAATGCTGGGCATTTGCATTGGCTAAATGAGGTTAGTGTGTTGCAAAGTCTTCTGGAAGTCTTCGTGTCACTATGGGCACCAGCAGATAAAGCCAACCTGATAAGGACTGAGCTCATGGAGGAGAAAAGGGAAGGAAACTGAGATTTGAACCAGATTTTAAAGCTGATGAGATAGCTAATGAAAATGATGTAATTGTTCCTATATTAGTTTCTCTTTCCCTTGCCCTGACATTTACCTCAAAACTACTCTTTTTTATCTAGTACTTTCACTCATTTTCTCATACCAACAGAGTAGATTACAGTAACACCCTGAAGCTACTCTAACTGTCCTCAGAGTGGAGCCAAACATCTTCAGTCTCCACAATGATAGCCAAAGGCATGGCAGGAAAAAGTACCTTGTTGGCTTTTCTTACAAAGACAGTCCCCAAATTAAATTTCTTTTGGGTTCTACAGTGTGGTAGATGCTAGATAAAGATTTTGAAATCTGCTTCACAGTTGAGTTCTTTCTTGCTGACTTCTCAGAGAAGACTTTGATTTACTTTCAAGAAAGAACTAACCCAATTTTGGTTTCTTCATTTGTCAAATATTAATGAAATTTTATTTCCCTTTTCTTCATTCCACTGAACAAATGCATCTGATTTCTTTACAGATTGGTCACAGCTGTCTCTGACTAATGGCATGTGAGCTGAGTCCTTTAATGCCACAAGATCCCTGTTCATGCCCTGATCCCCCTGTCCTGAGGACACAAGCAGATTCTGATGTGAACTGCTGCTCCCTGAATGATCACAGGAGCTAAGACACTCTCCCTTCATACATTTTAGAAGAATCAGGAATCAGAAGGGATTGTTTGCAGGACTGTTTTCTGAACACTACTATTCTGCCTGTTTTTCAGGACATGAGCAAAGCCATCACTTGAGATTTGGTGTTTGGGCTCTTGGTTGTCTTTTCTAAAATGACTGCTAAATTGTCCCCAGAGTGTCTCATCCACCACTATCTTAAACTAGGGAAGATGGTGGTATCAGGTAACTCCCCTCAGTCCTGAAGATGCCCAAAGTGAAAGAAGAGCCAGCTATGATTTTTGGGAAGAGAGAGACCATGCAAACTGTCACTGCTTTGGTACTTCTTACTTATATTTGTTTGTACTCACTACTGTGTACAAGCTGCCATTTGACTGAAGAATCCAGGACATAGAGAGTATAATCAGGGTTTAAATAGCTTGATGAGCCTTGTGTAATTTTTTTCTTTTTTAATGCAACAGCTGGATGTGATAGCCTTAGAAAGTGCAACAGTGTCAGGAATTCATTTGCTGCTTTCAAGAGACAATTGGCCTTAATTACCTGATCCAAAGAAATGAAGCTAATGTGTTGCAACAAGGAAATGCCATGCCTCATTACCAAAAGATGTTTTCAGTTAAACCAATGTTGTAGTGGCACAACACTGTGCTTGCGTGAATAAGCCTCACTCTAGATCTGAAAAAAAGATCTCAATACTGAAATCCTGGCTGGAAAAAGTCATGTCACTCTCATCCAAATTGCTCCTAGGGCAAGATTTGTGCAAGTACCTGTGGGTGAGGTTCAGTTAGCCAGAAGGAGTCCAGGCAGCAGGGTGCAACTTTAAGCCCCAAATCTGTACTTCATTGTTAAGTAGACCATTTAGGCAAATATTTAGCTTCAGGTATGCATGTAAAACTTCCAGAAGTGACTTCAGCATAAAAACTTAAGATAAGAATAAGCACTGTTGCAGGCTGAATAAGTAGTGCTCAAGTATACTTAATAGTTTTTCATAAATGCAAGAGAAAATCTATACAATTGCATCCATATTGGTAAATAATATATTACATATATTACATAGTATGGTTGCAATTTCTTTATTTTAAAAATTTATACAAATATTCTTAAATGTGCAAAGTTTATCTTTCTTTTTTGATGGAAAAGCTAATGAGTTATGTAAATTAATCATGTTTTGAAAAGACAATAGAATATATAAGGATATAGATTAATCCAATTTGATTATCCTTGATCTTTTACTCTGAAATACATGAAGCTGTATTTTCAGGATCCTAGGGATCCTAGTGGGCAACAGCTGATTCAGCAGCTTGTGCTTGTGACAAAGGTGGCCAACAGCCACCAGTGGCCCAGAGTTACTGTGGAGGTTCCATCCTTGGAAATATTCAAAACCTGACTGGATGCAGTTTTGGGTAATGTGGTCCTATTGGCCCCATTTTAAGCAGATGACTGAACTGGGTGATGATCGCAAGTGTCTCCAACATCTACCGTTTTGTGATTCTTCAGTATGGAAAGCAGAGTCATGAAGCTGAACATGAAGAATTCACAATAGGAAATGCAATGTGCTCCATAATTGCAGTGGAATGGTAAGCAGAACAAACCTCATATTTTTCACCTGGCTGCTGATGCATGTATTGAGCAGGTCTCCTTGAGCTGTTGTCACAGTGTTGCACAGAATCCTTATCTCTCTTATAACACGGGCTTCAAGTATTTGTGCTGAATAAGCCACCTGAATACAGACATGTGGAGGACAGAGGTTCCTGTGCAATGTCTGCATTCACCCTGAATCTTACTTCTTTTTTCTTGTATAAGTCATATAGAAAAATAGGCACGATCCCTCATTTTCCAGCCTGATATTTAAGAAAGAAAGATTTATGATACTGAAGTATAAATACACTTCCCCTGAGTGTACCGTTTATACACAGAAACTGGTGTTGTAATATTAAAACCACGAAGTTTACCTTCCCTATAAGGACTTGCTCTGTTCCACTCTGGCTTGTCACACCAGAGTAATATTTACTGTTTACTTCATTACTTGCCTAATGCATAAGGACAAGTATAAACCTAAGAGGGTAATAGGTTAAAATATCTTTTCCAATGACAGCAGTGAGACTTTTCCAATTAATTTCAACAGAGACAAGATTTTACTCTGTATGCAACATAACAATCTACAGGACCTATAAAGTGATGCTCTCTAACACAATGATTCCAAAAGGACTCTGAGGATCAGAGCAGATGTAGAGTCCAATGTTAGACAAACTATTTTAGTTCCTATAATGCCAGTGATGGAGCTCTTTCATAACCACAATAACTTGGTCACCTCTTTTTTACCTTCTTTGCTTATTTTGTGTTTATAGATGCAGGCAGTTAAGCAAAAATATATTCACTGGACTATAAGAAAGAGGTCTTTAGTTAATGAAACAGCAAAAACTTTCTCTTCTGAAAAGGGCACTGTGGTGTCACATTTATTTATTCCCCGGCTCCACTGCTCTTTTTTTTCTTGTGGTTTTTTTGTAACCATTTGGTGAAGTAAAGTTGTCTGCATGCTGAGAATTCATCCATAAATTTCAAACCAAACTGAATTTATTTAGCTTATTTATAATTTATAAATTTAGCTTATTTATAAATTTATAAATCTGTCAGAACCTATGAAGAAAATACTGATTTAGTTGATGTTATGGTATAGTGTGACTTTAGATAAAATAGGAATTACAGTATTGAAATCAGATTTGAAGGTGGCTGTGCTGTGTCCAGTTTTCTGTCAGTGGGTCCCAGCAAACTGAAACACTTTATGTTCATCTGATTTATAAAGGAGCTTTGCCACAGTGCCCAGTTTAACTGTTACTCTAGCTTAACTGCTTTGTAGGCCTCAGAGGAGTCTTGGCTTTTTGGCTGCCATCTCTTCCCTGCAGATTCCTACAGTTTTCTTCCTCTAGATGTACTTCTTAGGCTATCTCCTTTAACCAATTACAATTGATGCACTATGCTTAAATTCATTTTAACAGATGCAGTTCTCTTCTCTGGGATTAAATGGGGGCTAACTAATTAATCTTAAGACTGACAGCAATTAATCACAACAAGAGCATTTGAGAGAAAACATGAATCAGAAGAACAAGCATCAAGCACGGTCAGCTCTGCAGGTAATTACACAGGACTTGGCAAACAAGCTACTATGGACAACCAAGTGTTTGCCAGCTCATGAATCCTTTCTTACTTTCTCCTTTGAGTCATCCATCATTGTTTCATACTGAGCTGCACTAAACGAATCTTAGTTTCCTCTTCTGGGCAGCTAGGGTTGAGAGATTTGTTCCTTGATTTTACTTTGCTATGGGTATTTGCAATAATTGAAGCTGCTGACAAGTGGGGAAGGTGTCATTTACACTGTCCAGCAGGCCAAGCATATGGTTGTGAGCCTACTCATGAAGATTCACTGCAAGTTTGAAACATATAAGACAGAGTCCCTGAGTTGTCCATGGCTTGATGATGTCCTTCACAATCCTCATCTCACATCACTGAAATTCAGAATACATTACAAAATGCTCACAAAATTATCCCATCTGCAAGGGGATTAGACTCAGGAGACTTCTAGAGAGGGCTTGTCTAGGCATGTTTGAGGTACACACAACATATTTGGTCTTCAGTCCCTAGATATTAAAGAAATATTAAGCAATTAATGTTTCAAAGTCTTCTTGGCATCTAAGTAGTTCAAGGTCTCATTCTCAGGAGAATTCCATTTGACAAGTTCAGATTTTTGTACAACTAACGTCACTAATCAGTTAGTAGCCCTTTTGATGTGCTTTAGCTCAATTTTGCCACTGTGCCCAACCAGTACCCAGCCCACAGATAACAGCTGTCTCTGCAGGGACCTGCCTCTCTTTATGTGATTGTGCTTGTGTTTTCTGTTCAAAGGGGATCAAACACAGCACAGCTGTAACTGAAGTAACTTGTTTTTCTGTGTTCATATAATCTGGGCAGTGGGTTAGCTGCTAGAATAAAAGCAATCCTTTTCATTTTCTGAGACTGGATTGTTTTTTGGTGATTTGTGTGAGGGTGAAGGGCTGACTGTATGAGAAAACAGTTTCTTTGGCTTTGTGTAAGTATTGAACATATTGAATGGTAGGCAAAAACTTCTCTTGCACAAATGATTTAAGAGTTTCCATGATCTTTGTTCTCTGTTCTCAGTCTTGGTGCAGGTTTTGCCTTTCTGGGATAGTGTTATCTCAAGTCACCACTCAGTTCCGGCCTGAGCTGCCCCTGGTGACACAGCGGAGGAGGCAGCCTGACTGGTGGCCAGTGATTCCACATCTCAGTATCTCCTAGTACTCTGCCTCTAGCTTTGTTCACTCCAGCTTAGAGATATCAGCTCCATGTTTCCATTCCTTACTGCCCCCACTCACTTTGGTAACACCGCTGAGTGCTTCAGCTCCTATCGTGCATCCTCTTGAGAGGACAGAAGGGATTTTTCCCTGTTTGAGTTTCACAGGATTTTGACTTACAAGCTGTTGTATCCTAGACAGGAAATACTGGTCATGTAAAACTCTAACACATCCTGGTAGTACTCACATGCCTCTGTGTATAGATAAAAGAGTCGTAAGTGTTGATAAGGAGAAAGATTTTTATTGGCAGTGCCCAGGGTTTCTTTGCTCACTGGGACCTTTTGCAGTGCAATGTTTCAGAGGCAGAGGCTGGTAGTCCTCTGTTCCTGGTACCAGGTCTGCCCTGACTTTGCTGCAGCTTAACACAGGTGATGCTGAACCTGCTTATGTGACTCGCACATTCAGTTTGTTGTCAGGGCTTTTTTAGACCCCATTGATCACATAAGTACTCAGATGGGTTTAGAGTTAGAGTCAGACATAGGTACTTAGATGGGTTTAGAGCTAGGTTCACTCTTGGACTGGAGCTCCTAAAGGTTCCTAAGCTGGGGAGTATTTAAAATAGAACTTGCCTTCCTTAATGATCACAGTCCTATATTAGACTGATACAACCTTTTGTTAGGACTGTAGTGGAAATCAACTGATTATATAGAGCTCAGTAGTTCTGTGAAATACTTGATTGGTGCCAGACAGCACATGTTACCAAGGGGTTATTTGTGTGCCAAAATTTGTGATTTTTAAGGTGAAGTTAGCGTTTCTGATGTTTCCTGGTGACCTCTCTGCATGAGAACTGGAGACATGAGACCAGCTACAGCTCTTACCAACCTGCAGCTTCTGCAATGCTGATGGAGTATTCAGCAGTTTTACAGTGCAGGGTCTGGGCAAGCTGCCAGCAGCCCTTTTCTGAGGAGACCCTTACAAATGAATGTGGTAGGTGTGCACTTTGGTGCTCATTGCGTTCTTAAGAAAGATATTTTTATTAGATCATCCCTTGGCCTTCATTTTGGATCTGAAGAAAAGTGCTGTCAAGGATGGTAGGGCATCTGCAGATTATCCAAGGATGTTCTTCATAGTGAAGCGACCCTCAGTGACACAAAAGGGAGTTATTTCTGCTTTCTATGTGTGTGAAGAGCATCACACCAGCCATAGGAACAGTCATCTAATCTTGAAAATGTTTGTGATACATCATTCTTACAGTTAGCCCAGAGATTCAGTAAGAATGGACAGTAATTTCCCTCAAATGAGAAGTGATGAATGGAAATCTATAAAGGATTCTGTGATCTGGAAACTTTAAATTTCATCTCCTCTGTGTAAGCACAAGGATTTTTTTTTTCACAGAATTGTTGAATTTTGTAAGACCAGGGAAATCAGAAATGATTAATTTGTTATTCAGTCCCATTAAAATTTTATTTGTGTGAGTGGCAGTGGGATCCAAATCTGAAATATGGATAACTGAATATTTCAGGTATAGAGAATCTGGCAAATTAAGATTTTGAGAGTGTCTACCTAAATTTCTTTGGTTTCCTGAGATGTGTTTTGATTTCATGAAGCAGATAACTCTTTATTCATAAATACAGAAACCTGTATGTAGTGGTCGATGTCTGGCATGTTGAACAGTTGTATAATGACAAGGTTTTAAAGACATAAATAAACAGAATTTTTAAACATGTTTATTTTTCCTTCCACAGTTGCCTAATGGCAGTGTTTGTGTTGCTTTAACTGGTACTGAATATACACCCTGCATAGGGTAATATCAGCAAAATACTCCTGTGAGGAGGCAGCTGAGTATAGCCTTACACAGCCAGAGGTGAATTAGCATATTCTATCTTTTAAATGTACCACAGTTTGAAGTTTGGGTGTGTGATATGTGAGCAGTGCTTGAAAACTGTGAGTCTGGATATAGGACAGGCCTCATATCTAAGAATTGCTAGTCTGTTGATCTGGCCTTTGAATCTGTTTTGCTTTGCTGCTGCTGGGAAGCAGATGCAGAGGGCGTGTTTACACTATCAGATAACTTCTTTGCTTAGTTTACACCTGGTCCCCTGCCTAAATGTTAGTTCATTCACAAGGTTCTTTTTCCCATCATCCACTCTTCTCCAAAGCAAAACACAGGTTAGCTCCTGAGGAGAGTTTGTCCTGATGCCCATTTTCAATAGGCTCTGGAAGTCACATCTTGGTGTCAAGAGCAGATGCAAAGCAGATACTGTGCAATGTGGACAGACACTATTGGCTTGATCTGCAGATATTCATCTAGAAGTGCATGCACAGCTACTGTTACCTGCATCTGAAAGTGTGAAGTTTACAAATTGCTGGCTATGTAAACATCACAGTGCACCACTTCTATTTACTCACAGTTTGCAGAAGTTTTAGGCACATGACTTTCAAGGAGGCTACTACTTCAGCAAGGGCTGGGGACAGCACTTCAGACAGGTGCGCCTTTTCACTCATAAGTGCCTTCTGTTTGCAATGTCCAGTAATGACCAGATGCCTCAAACTAACTCAAGGACCCACTGAGTTGTTCAGGGGACAGCCAGTGCCACTAAACCACAATGTCCATTTCAAACAAACTCTCTGTTATAAGGGTGCTATTTAAGAAAAACTAAAATATTTGCTGTAGCTTTTGATTAGAAAAGTGCTGTATATTAAAAAAAAGTAGAAGAAAATTTGTATGTTCTTATTATATGTTTTTCATGTTTTACCAGTGAACATTTTTATACATGCACAGCTTCTTAAAAGGCCTACAAATTACTCCTATGTTTGGGAGCTAGAAGAGGAATTCTCCTTCCTACAGTAGTACCTAAACCCACTGCATAAGCTGAGAACATACAGTCAAATACCTCTCTGGAGACTACTTGAATAAAGTGTCAGTTCTGGAAGAATGCAGCTGAAATCTGTGCTGACTTGGGCAACAGTTCAAGAAGTCAGTCTCATTGTGTTTATATCTGCTCCCTTCCTATTAGGCCTTGAAAATAATGTGTGAGGACTGGCACAGAAAATACAAATAGGCCATGGTTTGAAAAACAAATTATATAATTCTTTGTAAGATTAGAAGGTTTCATTTTAATTTTGCAATGTAACTCCAACTTAGAACTTAACGCCATAGCCCAAATATTATGATATGTACTGACGATTATTTAGGATAAAAAAGAATTGGAAGAAGAGGAGAAGAATGATAATACAGTTTAATCCAGCTCAAATGGATTAAATGGATTTTAATGCATCTGTAACAAACAGGAACGTGTAAAGTTCTCCATACATAAATAACTAAGTAGAATTTAGCTATAGGGAAAGAAGGAGAACCCCGTACTTTGACTCTAGAGAAAAATCAGCCAGATCAGTTTCTTGTGTATGTCTCTCTTCACTCTCTTAGGATTCACAGAATTCATTTTTCTCAGTGGTTTGTAAGAACACCCTTCATTCTAACACTGTTCCCTCCTCCTCACTTCCCGTCTCTCACACCCTCCTCCCCCAAATGGCAAAGCCAGCCATTCCAGACTCACTGTAATGATAATCCTGGCACTGCCTGGATAAGCAGCAATTGGGATCAGCCTTCTGCTCCTGTTCTGTTTTCCTGGAAGCATACTCCTTTCCACCATGTGATGGTGGGGATGAGCGAGGAAAGTGGATACAGGAACAGCACATCCCCACCAAGAGCAGACCACCACTCTGCTGGGAAGGAGGCTGTGAGGGTTGAAAGTTAATTATCTGGTTGGCAGATTTTTGCTGTTACTATTTTAGTTTGTTCAAAAATACTGAGCTTGTGATTTAGTTACATAGGGCATAGAACAGTCAGTTAGGTACTTAATTTCTTCTTTGATTGCTTTATCATACATGCAACACACAGTACAGATCTACATAGAGGGCAAAATGATGTATATGTGAATATGCATGTAGATATGCATATATCTGTATCTATGTGCAGATACGCATAAACGCATATAAGGAGACTGAGATGGAACATGGAAACAGACAAAAATTAGACAGTGGGATACAATCAGACTGTTTCCAGTTTCTGGAAAGGCAAAGGGGTCTCTTTCATCTTTGCTCTGGAACTGATGGTCCCATCATTGGTGTGGGTTAAAGTTGTGTTTACTGCATATTACCATTATAGGAGGTCCTAAAGGACACCTAGTTTCAGGAAAGTTTGCTCCTCTTGACTTTTAAATTCCATTTGTTTTGTTACAAGCAAATTTAGTCCTCCTTGGTAATGTATCTGCCTTACTAAAGTCACAGCCTGTCTAGAACATCATATTTGCATACTTCTGGATATGAACACACTTCAGGAACCCTGGGGTGCAATATATAGGAATTGCTTTGTAATTTTTGTAATTATATTAGTTTTATATGATTGTAAATAAGCAGCATGAGAAATAAGTTACAAACCTTATGCAGATTGTGATAGGACCTCCAGAATGTCTTCACTTATAAAATTATTCGCTTCTAAGTTTAGAGACAGTGAATCAGTCTGGACTTTAAAAGAGATAGTGTAAGTTCCAACAAGTGAAAACTTACATCCAAAAGACAAAATATATTTTTATATGTTTCAGAGTACTCATTTTGGCATTATGCTACATCAAATGTACAGAGAAATCATTCGCCATCACAGGAGATTTCTGGTCTATGTTAGAAAGTCACAGATTCCAGAAAATCACTTGAAAAAACCCAGGCTGTGCGATGTGTCTGAGCAGACACAAGATTCAAGGAAATCCTTTCATATTTTTTCCTGCAACTGCTTCTGAGACTTGGTTGTATCACAGTCAAACTGAAGCAATCTTCAATTGCTGTGATTCATGGAAATTAGCCCAGGGCTTCCTACGGGCTCCACCTCAGCCAAGAATCTCCAGAGGGCTCAAGGCTGTGGTTACGTCCTTTCCTTTGATAGGCCCCTACACAACTTCCAGTTCTATCTCACTCTCTTTGATAATGTGTGGAAAAGATAGAGTAAGACTGTGTATGTAAACCTCCGTGCTGGAGCCATCATCAATCATTTCTGACTGCAACTCACAGCTAAGATGAATAATGTCTAGAGCTAAGTGTACATTTAGGTGGATGTCAAAGGGGAAGGACAGTACACCCTGCTTCATCAGACAGCATGCACCAATCAAAAAACATCAGTGTGATGTAATGCAAAGTAATTACTTTCTGAAAGAAGCATTACTGGAAATATCTCTGGAAAAATCATGATCTATATGCATATATATTTTTTTACATACACAGAGTCTCGAGTACACATATGTAGTAGATGCTTATATAAGAATGTGAGCCAATATATATACATACATACATTTGTACATTTATATATTCACATATATAGATATGAGTGTATACTTGTATATGTCTAAATAAATTTCTGTATTGTGAGTATATATAAGCATATGTGTGCGTGCAGTTTTACATTTACCACATATCAGGAAAACTGCTGCAGACCACTTCTCAGTTATATTTATTTCTCCTTCAGTCATCTCAGTCAGTGTATTTTATCTCAGAGTTCTAAATTTTTGGCACATCAGAGATCTTCTTTACTGCTTCCTCACTAAGAACTCATAATGTAATTCATGTCAAAGCCTGGCTGCTTGCAAGGAGTTGCTTGGAAACACTCCTGCCATGAATGTCAGTTGAGAAAGTGAACTCTAATGAGCTCTTTCCTCCTTAATTAACTCACCATGGAAAGAAATCTGGTGGTGGCTGCTTTGCTTGCAGTTCTTCACTCAGAAATGGAGATGAAGGCTGGAAGATGTGCATGCAGTGCTTTGGAAATCTCTTTTCTGGGGTAGGCAAATGCTCTGGCTATCAGTGGAAGGTTATCTTTCCTCTGCTGATAGGCATATTGCTTCTTTTAAATAATCTCTCTCCCTTTGATAGGGGTAGTGAGTGCCTCTAACTTCCACTACTAATTTTGGGTGCTCTGCTTCCAACTGAAGAGAAAAAACAACCTCAGAGTATATTATTTGGCAAGCAGTGCTGCTGTTGCTAGATTTTAAATGAGTGTGATTGATTTATCACTAATGGGTTTTGGAGTCTAGGCAAATGTCAGAAGCAAATAAATACCGTATTCCTCCGAAATACAACATATTTCTTCATTTTGCTGAATTCTATCTATTTTCCGAACCACAAAAATTGTAAGAAACAGAGAGTCATAGAATCATAGAGTCATAGAATGGTTTGAACTGGAGGAGATATTGAAAGTCATCTAGTTCATCCAGCCTCTCCATAACATGGGCAGGGACATCTCCCACTATACCATGTTGCTCAAAGCTCTATAGAGCCTGGTCTTAAATAGTTTCAGGGATGGGACATTTATAAATTCTTTGGGTAAACTGTTCGAGTGTGTCATCATCCTCATGGTAAAGAATGCCTTCCTAATATCAAAATCTATCTTCTTTCACCTTAAAACTGTTAGCCCTTATCCTATCACTACAGTCTCTGAAAATGAATCCCTCTCCATCTTTTTCCCATATTCTCTTTAAGTACTGGAAGAGCTGCAATAAGGTCTTCCTAGAGCCTTCTCTTCTCCAGACTAAACAACCCCTGCTCTTTCAGCCTGTCCTCACAGGAGAGGTACTATAGCCCTCTGATCATCTTTCCAGCCTTCCTCTGAAGCCATTTCACCAGGTCCATGTCTTTCCTGAACTGGTAAGTCAAGAAATGCAAGCAGCACTCCAGGGAGAGTCTTCTGAGAGTAAGTACAGGGGCAGAATCACATACCTTGATCTTCTGACTGTGGTGTTTCTGATGCAGACCATGATACAGTTGGCCTTGTGGGCTGCAAGAGCATGTTGGTAGCTCATCTTCTGTTTTTCATCCACTAGTACTCTGAAGTCCTTCTTCACACATGTCACAGCGCTGTCACCCTGTGTCACTGGGACCATGGCGATGACCAAGGCGAGAAGGGCTTGGGGTGTGTGGGGTGTGCTGTGCCATCACTTCCAAATCCAACAAAGTTAAAAATCTGAGTTGGGGTCTTCATTTTGCTGTCTTTGTCCTGTTCCCAGGGACTTTTTAATAGGGTCCAGGATGGCAGGACTAGGAGTAGAGGATGCAAACTGTAGGGGGGAGATTTAGGCTGGATATAAGAAAGAAGTTCTTTCCTGTGAGTGTTATGAGACAATATTCATCCATAGAAAAGGAAGAAGATTACTTGAAAGAAGGAGATTACTTAGTTGGTAATTTTTTTTTTTTAATTTTTATTTTTAAATTGTCTAAAGAAATGGAAAGAGCTCTAAGGTGACATGAGAACTTTTCTAGTCTCCTGTTTTTCCTAAACATCAAGATCAGCTAAAACCATATAATTCTTAGCAAATATTTTCAAGTTCTGTGATAAAAGACTTTAGTTGTGGAGAGTCTACAGTGATCTAAGGCAGCTTATTCCTTTATTATCCTTACCAAGAGAAAGTTTTCTTTCTTTAGCGTTTAGCCTTAATTTCCCACTTTTTTTCTTTTTCTCAGGCCACAGCAGAAAAGCTGATTCTCTGCTCATTTCCAATAACCTTTTTATGTATTTATGTTAGCAAGCCTTCTGTTGCCTGGAGAAAACATAATAATCTTTTGAATCATGATGACGTGGTGGTGCAGAACAGCAGCTGTAACACTGTGGATATGTAAGAAGCTCTGCAGGCTGTCATGAACTAGTCTACTACTCAGCATGGTTTCACAGGCCAGGTGTGGGTCACTCACTGTTCATGAACCATCCATTGTCCATGGATCACAATTTGGAAAGCATTTGTAAAAATTACTTTTTCAATGAGAACTTCTAGGTGGGACACAGTGTGTTACTGTTAGTGTTCGAGGTAACTGGTAGCTTTTTTGTTTTTCTTCATTACTATTACATGGTAGACCAATCACTGTAGGGCAGAGGAAATTATTATGCCCTTTGAGATTTGTGTGTTTCGCCAAACCAGATATTGTAAGTAAAAGAATGTCTATGGAATTAGTTTAGATTAAATCTCAGAGTAGAAAGCACTTTCATTATATTTAAATTGATAGCAGAAGCTAAATATTTGGAAACATCCCCTGGGCCAAGAAATAATCCTGATGCCTTGCATTTGGTGAATGATGCATCACATATCTGAAACAAGACATTCACAGATAATAGAATAATTAAGAAGGTATTTAAATTAGTTTGAATGTACAGTTTGACCTTGCTCTAAACATGGATGTTCTATTTAAGTGCTCTTAATCAGCTGCTGAAGAACATCTCATCTCAGTTACCATCACACTATCTCCAGAGGTTTATTTGGATGTTTTCCTTCAATCAGCAAATTGTAAGGATGAATTCTGTTGTGCTCTTTGTGTTCCAAATGCTGACCTTTTTTGGGTTTAACATGTGGATATACATTGGCTGATTGCTATAAGCTCTCTGCTTCCCTGTCTACTTGGTAAGACACTGTGGCAGAACAGGCATTGCACCATCTTTGCTTTGGGTCAGCCACTAGATCCTCATTCATTTATTCATCTATCACCTAACATTGTGACAATTATTTATGAACTAGGAATCTTCTAAATATTGAAAGTTTTTGGAGAATTCCCCAGATATCTCAGTCCTGTTCTTCTGCCCTTTTAACAACCATTCAACATCTTTCATGCTTACTATATGAGTCATTTCTGTAAGAGAAATATGAGCCAAGTATATTTTAACTGAAGTGGGAGAATATTGGCTGAGGTACAGTGAAAAATAACATCACATAACATCAAATGAAGCAGAAATTTAAATTCATCTGCTTCCCATGCTTGGATGATTTCTGAAATAATTGAAAAATGGGACTTGTTAAAAGACAAGGGTCATGTGCCGTACACACACTTGCTCACTTGAATATAAAAGTCAGGTTGGAAATCTTTCCTTTTTCCATATTAAATTTTACTAGGAGTATTAGAGCTAATAACTCTTAATGCAGGTTTTGCCCCTCATAGCAAGGATCATTTTCAAATACAATTTGACTGTTAAGGGTACAGTATGGTAAAACTGGATGAAGATATAGGTATAACTGACCAAACGCTGTTAAATAGTAAATGTTTAACCACGAAAAATCCAGGTGACTCTGAACAGGGTATCTGGAATCACCATAGAATCAACTATGAAGAACCTACTATAGAGTTACCTCAGTAAGTTTGGATCTCTTCAGAACACATTAACTCTTGCAGATAAGGACATTTCTCTCTTGGGTCAGCATGAACATTTTTTAGCTATTTGACAGAAATAATTTTGGGAATAGAGTTAAATCTGTCATTTTATGGGATATCCAGGGGATTTCTGAGGCAGTGCTAACTGGGAATGGAAATGTGATTATTTCAGGGCCTTTTAGCAGTGTGGAAACTCTTGAGGACACTGTACATTTTCTCATTCCTTCATTTAGTAGATAAAAAGTGATGGCAACAGAACTGAAAGAATAGTAGGAAAAAGGCATAAGAAATGGTCAAAGATAAGGATATTCCTCTCTAGGAGAAATAAATAAACAGGCTAATATTCACAATCCTGGTAACTCCTCAGAGGAGTCTACAAAATCATGTAACTTGAAGAACGGGATTATGAAATGATACCTTTTAACACAATTAAAAGAGGGTATAAAATGAAATTTGTAGGCAACTGGTTCAAAATTTCTTTTAAAAGTGATTATTTCACCAAATAATGTGATGCCTAGGCTGTGCTGCAGGACAGGCTAATTAGAAAAAGATTATGAGTTCTAAATGTGACTGAGTAAAATCATGGCAATCTATTCAGTACAGAGATGCTGTCTTTGTCTTAAAAACAGGTTGGAAATCTTTCCTTTTTCATTCCAGGGAAATATCATTATATACTTGCGTATCATTATATCCTGTCCTTAGAGTCTCCATCCACTGCTGGTACCCAATGGCACTGAGACTTTGTTTCTTAGTTCAGCTTGGCTACTCAAATGTCTTTCAGTACCTGAGGGGGTCCTACAGAAAGGCAGGGGAAGGAATTTTCAACATAATATCGGATGGGAGGACTAGAAACAATGGATATAAATTAGAGGGGGATAGATTTAGACTAGACATAAGAAAGAAATTCTTTACAGTGAGGGTGGTGAAATACTGGAACAGGTTGCCCAGGGAGGTTGTGGATGCCCCCTCTCTGGAGGAGTTCAAGACTAGGCTGGACAGGGCACTGGGCAGCCTGGTCTAGTGGGAGGTGTCCCTGCCTATGGCAGGGGAGTTGGAACTAGGTGATCTTTAAGGTCCCTTCCAACCCAAACAATTCTATGATTCTATGATTCTATGATTTATCAAGATCTGCAATGTGACTGTAAGGATGAGAAGCCAGAAATATCTGTTAACAGTTATGCTAGCAGGTGGCTTTCATCTATGTGTCATTAAGTACCTGTCTCATAGCAGGGTAAATCTCCTCCTGGAAATGCCATTTTGAATTTACTTTAAGTGCCTGAACCTAATGGGAAAAATCCAACACCTTTTGAGGAGAAGGTGAACTCTTCAGCTCTTTATTGAGCAATGTTAGATTGGATTGAAACACTGTGCTGTTGCCTCAGAGGTTCTAGCAAATTTTTTTTTAGGAGTAATAATACTACGGGGCCATATTGTCTGACTAGCCCCAGCCTAGGATTTGAAACTGTCTCACATCTCAGGCAAATATAATAAAATAAGCAGAAATCTACCTTCTGTTCAGAGCAGCTCTTTTCCTCACCATGCAGCTGCTGACCATCATACCGAGGTAAATGGAACTTTCTGTTATGATATGGACAGAAATGTCATTGAAACTGATACGTCCTCATGAAAAATTGTGACCCACTACAATATTTTTATGTTCATTCTGTGTTTATTCTGCATTCACATTGTGCTCATCCTACTCATGCAAAGGATGCCTCTGCTTCTCCAGTTCTCCCTTTCATTCAGATTTCTCTTTTAGGTCTGCATTTTATCATCAGGTCTTCAAGAAGTGTTTTTTACCAAGGCTTTATCACAGGGCACTCATTTTAGTTCCAACATTTGTTGTCTGTTAAAACCAGCCGAAAATATATTTGGGTTGATCTGTGTAGATATTTACCCTGTAGTACAGACACAAATTTATTCTTTCCTTTTTCACTTCCACCTCATTGTTATACGTGATCTTTCACAGAATTATATATGAGTTTGAATTTTAAACTCTTTGAAGTAGAAACAGCTTACAATATTACCCTCTTTTCAGACACAAAGGAACAGTCCTAGGAATCAATAAATAAGACTTTAAAAGTGTAAGTGATGGTAAGTTGTGCCCTTGAAAAGGGAGAGAAATGTTGCCCTTCATTGGCAATGCTTCCAAAGATCACATTCATCAGATGAGTAAAAAGAAGGCTCCAATATCCAGAGCAGGCTTTTTAGCTGCACAAGAAGGCACTACCTTTATTACACATATCCACTTAACAGAAGCAATTCACTTAGCATATAAAAAGCATTTTTCAACTGGGAATTCCTTGTTCCTGTGTAGCTGCCTTTTTTCAGCACATCTGCTTTGTCTGCTGCCTAACAGCAGTTAACGGAGCTGCAAATTGTTATCAGCTTGATATTTCTGTAGAGCCAGCTTACACAAATACCTGATAAGAGCTGAAACACATTTCAGTGGATGAAAATTCATTGTACATCATTGTTTCCTTTTACTTTAATGTGTTCCAGACCACATGGACACTTAATGAATCCCATTTTGTGGAGGACAGCCTTGTTTGAGAGGCTGCCAGCCTGATATGCTGGTGCCTGCATATTGATGACCCAGGTGAGGTCCATTGGCAGACAAGAGGGCTGTTCTAACTGTCTTGTAGTGAAGAGAAAACAGACACCAAAAGGACAATGGTTATGACAGGGAAGAGGTATTACGGCATCTTATGTTTTAGTCAAGCTCCTGGACACTGCATCGTGAGTAACAGCATTACAGAAATGGCTTTCACAGCAGATCTGCAGGGACTGCTGGTCTCTGTTTATACCCTGAATTGGCATAATCACATATCAGCAAATATCTTTTGTTTTGTATGTTGAAGTAGAATATTTTATGTATAGAGTATTCTTCAAACCTCAGGCTGAACAGAAGAAAGTTGTATCTTTTTTTCCCGGTGGGAAGCTGGGTGGGAGTGGCCTCAGTTGTATAAAGTCACCTGAAAATCAGTCTTCAAGGTTTAGCTGGTTCTCCTCTGGGGACCATGATTCCCACAATAAAGTAAACATCTACTCTTGGATGAAATTCACTGCCTTCTGTCAGGGCCTCTCTCCCTGTAGATTACAGCTGAAGTTGGCTGGGATGAACATAGAGATACTAACAGATCCAAGAACTTTCTGAAGATATCCATCCAAAGACGTGGACCAAGTACTTTGAGAGGTTTTAAAAATATCTTCTTCAGGCCATCTCCCAGGAAAACTAGTGCCCCAGCAAAGCCAAGGTGAGTTGTGTGTCCAGCAGTTCATCCTCCTTTGCCCATGGACATGGCCTGAGTGATTACAGGATGCATCATTGCTCTGCCTGAACCTCTGCTACTTGTCCTAACTTCTTCAAATGGTCTCTGGGGAAAATGGGTGGTGGATTTTTCTGAGTAACATCCACATGATTTTTCTCCAAAGGTGGGAAAAAACATCTTGAAATTTAGATAGACATTGCTGAATGGTGTAAAATGCAATTCCGAAACTTGTGGTAATTGTGAGATTCTTTTAGGGTTTCTGAAAAGAGATAAAAGTTATACTATCTTGGGGTTTTTGAAAGTAGTCTGGGCAACTTGATGTAAAAATGTGATTTGATAGATCAGCCAGCATTGGCAGAGAAAAGAAGTCCTGTTTGCAACCCATGTGACTGCAAGATTAATTCTTTTCTGCCAGTTTCACAATCTTTAGTACTTTTAATTGCCTTCTCCTACTAACTACTTGTTAATGCCTGATGTGTATGATGGCTCAGTGCTAAATGGTATAAACATTTCACTTCACATGTAACTGCTTTCCTGGGGAAAAGCAATGCAACTCCTGTAGAGTTGCAGGGAAAAAATTTTGAAGATAAGAAAGAAATTTGGCATATACTTTACACAGTCTTTCCTCCATGGCAGGATGTCTACTTGTCCTTTTTACCTTTGAAATATTTCCTTCACTGTTGCTAAAATTAGTCCAAAATAAATATGTAAATATTTTAGAATAATGTTATTAGGTTGTTTTCTCTTTTTAGGAACTTTGCAGAGCATCAGATTATGATGCCATTCCTGTACTATAGGCTCATCCTCTGGACCACCCTTCATTTTTATTTGTACAGCACCTAGCACTAAAAGGGCTTACTTTCCCTTTTGCCCTCAAACCATATAAATACATGTAAACAGTAATAACTGGCCACCAATGCACTTCAAAGTGGACCTCAGAGATCAACAGAGGTCAGACCCTCTTTAACTCCATGAAAACAGCAGGAATACCTTTGAAAATTAGAAATTATGACAAGAAGGGGATATTTATTCCTGAGAACCATGTGTCTGTTTCCAGAGAAGAAATCAACTCATACGTTGTAAGAGAAATACACCACCTCTCTAAATTTAGATTTTAAAAGTGGCAGCCTCTCTACTCATGAAAGTGTGCATTCATTGCTAAAGTACACAGTGGCCATCTGAAAAAGTTTCATGTCATTAAAATGGTATTTAAGTTGCCTCTCTCTTTTAGGTCATTGGAATTAACATTCAGTACATTGTTTTAATGGGAGGTGTGGTAGGGATAAACTGAGGATCTCAGTTCAGTAAACTCTTCTTGTCCTTTGCCTGAATAAATTAGGACTATTTAAAAAGCCTGGGTCCTATAACTGTGGATGTGTAATAAGAATAATAAATACTATCCAGCATTTTACACTTTTCACTAATTTGTTTTTTAAGAAACAACTATATATTATTTATTTGCTGAGATTTGACTCAAACTATTTTTTAATGACTCTTCACAAACATGCCCAGGACCTCAAGGGAGGGTGACCTCACCACAATTTATAAGTGCTGATAAAATTATAATGACATCTAAAGCTGGGGCTAGAAAGTTGAAAACTGGTTTAGACATGGCTAAAGTGTATTTAGTCAGTGGAGTCGGGATACTTTAAGAACAAATCAGTGTTCCTCTAAAATAATTCCTCAGGTTAACAGATTAGGAAGTTACAGCCCAGACTGGGTGGTCACAGCAGTGGTCCCTATGATCTATGCTCTCACTTTCAAAGCAGATGAATTTCCAAGTATAAAACTTGTGGACTTTCTGCATGGGGACTACAGCACTCCTCTGGAGTGTACTTAAAGTCAATATAGGAATACAGAATTTCTAGGACAAATCCCGTTTTTCCCTAGGTAGTTTTTGAAAGCAGTCCAGCTGACTCTCCAGGGTGCTTTGTCACTCTCCATTGCTATGATGGGGTTCAGGTGAGCATGTCCCACTCATGACTTTTTGGGATTGCAGGGAGCAGTGAGTGAAGCTGGGGCAACAAGCCTGTGCATGTGTTCTGGCTCTCACCAGCCTTTCCTGACCACATTTCAAAAGGTTTGACCCTCTTTCACCTTTTTCAGAGTGAGTTACACACTAGCAGAGCTCATCTAGGGCAAGGGACCACTTTCTTGGTGGGCAGTGCTTAGCTGTGGGAGCTCAAGTGCCAGGGACTAAACTGCTGAGCTGCAGATGTGAAGTCCTTGGAATAATTCCCAGCTTGAGACCCATACAGATGTTAGCAACCTGGTGATAAATCTCCTGCCAGGCAGCAGAGGGGAGGAGGCAAGTTGCTCTGCAGAGAACAATAGACACAACTTGGAGCTGGTCATGTCTCTTCATGGAAATTACTTGACTTGAATGAAGGAAATTGAAGGTAGAGAGATAAAGTTTTTCTCTGGAAGGGAGATTCCCCACCGTTGAGCACAAGCAGTGTTGGTAGTGCTTTTAACACCAAGTTTTGTAGAAATGCAACTTTAATTGTGTTTACTACACTGGTCTTTCCTGAATTTGCACTGAGGCAAAATAAAAGGAACCAACTTGGCAAGCCAGTCAAGGCTTGCTGGGGTACAACTGCTTGGGGGGTTCTGGAATGCTTTTTAAAAAATACTCAAAATGGCAGGACATGTCCCTGATTGCTGGGACATGATTTTCTGTACTGGCAGCTCATTAGCCTGGTTGATGTTGCACTGAGACAATTCACCCTCTCAGACAATTCCCAGGTGTCTCTTAGCACAGGGAGGGGACCATCGAGATCCAAATTTGGAATGTGGCAATTCTGCTATAGAGGGCCAGGGAGCAGGGTGGAATCTGAGTGGCTGACCTGAGCATCAGAGAGAAGTTCCTGCTTAGTGTAGGAGGGTAGATGTTAACAAAAAGCCCTTGTTGCATGGAACACATTTTCATATTCCCTGAAAATACTTCTGGGTGAAACCTACAGGCTCTGGATGGTGGATTTTAATGTGTAACGTAAATAGGCTGTTCAATAGTTTTGGCTAGAATTTGTGGTGCCTTAGACAGTTGCTAGCCTTTTGGTCCCTGAAAATAAGGTCCCTGAAAAGGATCCATTTTATCAGCTTCTAAGGATGCCTGGTCATTCCTCAAAAGGAACATCTCAGCACATGCATTCTGCAAGGACACTCAGACTAATGTGACAGGAAGGGGAATAGTATTGAACTTCTCAGCACTGTTCCATTTCCTTTCCTTGATAAACTTTCACTGTGTTAAATTTCCCATGTCTCCTCCTCTCCCAGGTCCACTGACAGTGATTGTGGAAGATTTATGGGGAAAAAACCCTTCTTTATACATTGGGAAAATCCCTTCTTCCTACCCCGTCCATCTCTGCACGTGTACATATTGGCTACATGAAAACACAGGACATGTATTGGGTTTTGCAGTATTTTAAACTGAGCTATCTAGAAATGCAGCTGTTTTTGAAATAATTAATGGTGTATTTCACAGTGGTTTCAATTAATTTTGAATTAAGTAGTTAGTAAATCAACAGTTCTTACTTCTGTTTTTTTTAATTGCAATTATAGGGCAAATGAATCTATTGTTAATTCCTCAAGAATTAGGCATGGTACATGGGCAAATAGGCACCATCTGCAACAAAAGTGATGAGTGTCATGGCTTTTGTAAAGTTTTTTGTGTTGTAAGGCTGACACATACAATTCAGCTACAGTATCCACTACGTACATTTGGAACAGGAACTTCTGCAATCCAGAGACAAAGATGGCAGCATTTCATTCAGAGACTCTTTTGTATGCTAATAATCTTCCTTCTTCATCTCTCCCAAACTGTGACAGAAGCAGGGTATAGCTTGTTTGTTACTGGAACATCTGTTACCCAGATGTAAGGCATGACCCTAAAGTGTACACCTTCTCACCATACCTAGCTGCTGACATCCAAGCCTCTGTCAAAGCTGCACCTTAATCTTTGCAGCTGGTAGCTAATTCATCTCGTCTAGTGTGTGCCATGCATACATATGCCAGCACTTGACTTTTCTGTTGCATTTTAGAAACACCAGGGCTGTAAATCTGTATCTGAAATCAGCATGTCAGGATACAAAATACCACATTGTGACATGCACATTGATCTATTCAAAATTCACTCAAACTTAAAAGAGATTCCTATTTTCCGGGTCCTCGATCATATGCACTTGTTAAACATCCTTTATTTGTGTATAGATATATTAAAAGGTGTGTATGTGTGATTAATACAGCTGTTCCTGGAGTAAATGTCAGTCAAGTTAAGTGACAGAAGATGGTTTTTATACTGTCTTGAAGGAGAAAAAGGATTTCCATTCACTCCAAATCAGAAAAAAATTTATGTGCTTAGTGTATTTCTGGAAGTGGTGCTTCAGTCCCTTATATGACAGAAGATTCAGTAACATAAAAAATTACAAAATGGCTTATGTATGTAGAAATCAATATGCAAAGTTAATTTTCTTAGTATAGAATCAAATACTCTTACAAAGTTACACATTGTTAACATTTTGTTATCATTTTCCTTGCCAATTAAGATAACTGACAGATATTAAAAGTACCGTTCTGAAACCAGCACTTCAATGTATCCATTCATATCACAGATTTTATGAATAGAAGATAGTAGAAAGAAGATAGAGACATAGAAATTTAGAGGCATTTTATTTCATTGGAAAAATGTAAATTAATTGGCCAACATCATTATCTAGAATGTCTCACAAGCCTTGCCACAATTACAGAATCATAGAATAGTTTGGGTTGGAAGGGACCTCAAAGATCATCGAGTTCCACCCTCCCTGCCAGAGGCAGGGACACCTCCCACTAGATCAGGCTGCCCAGTGCTTTGTCCAGCCTGGTCTTGAACACCTCCAGGGATTGAGGGGGCATCCACAGCCTCTCTGGGCAACCTCTTCCAGTGTTTCACCACCCTCACTGTAAAGAATTTCTTTCTTATGTCTAGTCTAAATCTACCCCCCTCCAATTTACATACGTTGTATCTAGTACACTCATCCAATATTATGTCAAAAATTCCTTCTCCTGCCTTTCTGTAGGACCCCCTCAGGTACTGAGAAGTTACTGTGAGGTCCCCCCTGAGCCTTCTCTTCTCCAGGCTGAACAACCCCAACTTCTTCAGCCTGTCCTCATAGGGCAGTTATAGGGTGAGAAGAATCCTCTCTCTGAAAGTGCATACTGAATTAATGCCCATCACCTACTGTACACACAAATCAGTCTAACATAGTAAGCTACTGTACTATTGTTTGTCTCAGCAAGAAATTTCTCTCAAGATCATGCTCATGGATATCTGCATCAGTACAGTTTACTACAGAGGACAGTGTGGTAAAGTAGTAGCAGACACCTGAAAATAAGCTGGTTAGAGATAACTAGGATGGTAATTTCTGATGCATATACAGGGTATCAGGATCTTGTTTGACAAGAATTTCCACCTCCTGTGGAATGGTGACACTGTCATGATGCTATTTGGGCACTGAACTGAAGTGAAATATCTGTCTTCAGGAACTATGGGAACAGGATAATGAACACGTAGCATAAATTCTAAGATTTTTGACACTTTTATAAGCAGTATTTTGCTATATTTTATCAGTTAAATAACTACAAAATCTTTCAAACAGGAAATTAAATTGTTTCTTACTTTAGATGACATTCCTAAAAATGACTGCTGCCTATACACCTTTCTCAGTTTTTAGGGTTCCACAGTCATGGTTTCCACAACATACTCCATCTGTAAAAGGAGTTTTGATAATTGATTATATGTTGACAAGGATATATCCTGAAAGATATCCTGAAAGACCAAATTGAAACTTCACAGAAATACGTAAGAGTAAGAAGAAAAGAGATTAAATAAAACAAAGGAAAATGGAAAGCTACACAAATTAGAACACTACTTCCATTGGGAAGTCACTGGAAGAAAGTGCTCTGTTCAGTCATCAGAAGGCAGTGATGATAACAGCATTGATTCTGTCTTTTACAGATATGAGACAGAAAGAAAGCAATTGAGAATTTGCTGCAAAGAGTCACCTTTCTTTGGTGAGAGATGACTAAGGTTATATTTCTTTTTCTGATTTCTAAGACACTGTTAGGAAATTATTTATTTTTCCAAGTACTTACTTATTTAGTCTAATTCTTCAGTCTCCAGAAAAACAGATGGACCATATCTAATTTCAGTAGTGGGAACACAGAATTACACCCATGTGGTAGTGTGTTTGTTTTTTTCAGAATACACAGAATATATGTAAACATATGAAGTGGTGTTTTCTGTATTGCTACTCAGTGAAAGCATTTGTTGCTTACTTATCATGAAAGAAAAAAGGCTGGGATACATATGCATCATAGGAGTGGAGTGATGAGTTTCAGATAAGAATGATTGACAGTTACCCATCAGTGTTGTTTTTTCTAAGGAAATTTAACTTCAAATTTGTGTTTTTCCAACCACAGAAATATGATACACATGGAAAAAAAATTGACTAAAAGCCATTGTTTTCTTTTTCTTGACTTACAATAGAATTTTCTGACATAAGTACTTTGATGTTTTTTAGTAATTTTCTATAAATAAAGAAGGTACACACATTTTTTAACCAGCTATAGTTAAGAAACAATGGCTAGAGTGGAAGGAAGCAATAGGCTGTAGAAATAGAAATATCCTTCCATTCAATCAAGATAAACCACTTAGCGTAAAACAATGACAGCTTAGGTTATGATGCATTCCTTCAGAGTAAGAGAGCTTGTGTTAGAAAAACAGGTTTCCTCCTGTATAAAATGTAAATAGTTATATCTGAACAATTATCAGATAATCTTTTAATTCTTTTTGAAGACTATTTGGTGCAGTTAGTGGATTTAGTAGCAGTTCAGGTCATCTACCAGTGGCCAGAGGGATCACAAATGTTCCTAAACCACAACTCAGATGAACGTATTGACGCAATGGCAACAGGCACAAACTGAATTACAGGAGATTCTGTTAAATATAAGAAACAACTTTCTACTGTGAGTGTGGTTCAGCATTGAAGCAGAGAAGCTAATGAGTCTTACCTTGCAAGATATTCAAAACCCAACAGGATATGGTCCTGAGCACCCTGCCATGTTAATCCTACTTTCAGCATGAGCTCAAATTAGATGAGCTCTAGAGCTGCTTCCCGCCTTACAGCTCTGTTATTCTGGGAAAAGCAACAGAGTTCTGATTTTCACTCTGTCCATGGCTTGTGCATGATACAGGTTTGGGCTAGGATAGGATAAATTTTCTTTAGAATACGTTGTATGGTGCTATGTTTTGGATTTGTGACCAAAATGGTGTTGATGACACACTGATGTTTCCGTTATTGCTAAGCAGTGCTTACACAGTGTCAAGATGTTTGTTTTTCTCACACCAACCCACCAGTGAGTAGACTGGGTTGCACAAGACCTTGGGAGGGGACACAGATGGCACAGCTGACCTCAACTGAAAAAAGAGATATTCCATAACATATGATGTTATGGCAATAAATACTGCAAAGTAGAGGGAGGAAGGAGGGATGTTCACAGTTAAGGCATTTGTGTTCCCTAGTAACTGTTATGAATGATGAAACCTTGATTTCTGGGAGAAGCCTAAACTTTTGCTTACTTATGGAAAGTAATGAATTAATTCCTTATTTTGATTTTCTTGCATGTGCAGTTTTTGCTTTACCTATTAAACTGTCTTTATCTCAACTCATGAGTTTTCTCACAGTATACCCTTCTGATTCTCTCTCCATTGGGATGGGGAGTGAGCAAGCATCTGTGTGGAGCTTAGATAATGGCTGGGGTTAAACCACAATAGTCAAGCCAGTAGGACTGAATGCTGAAATTATTCCTTTAAAATATTTACTTATTTTATTTTATTCTAATCTTAGTGTGGTGTGAATTAACTAACATCAACCGTGTATAAACTTTAATGATCTCCCTGAAAAAATGAGTTCAGGGCTTCAGTGGGAGATGAGTAACTAATACAGTTGGAGATTTTCAGAGGCTCCTAAAATCATGTGTTTATATTTAAATGAAAGTCTAAGCAAAAGCCCAAGAATCCAGTAAGTACTCTTGCATTAATTTCACTTGGACTTGGTGATGATTTATACATGGAGTTATAGGATCTTTTTTCCAAAGCTTCCAGATTTTTGTTGGGAACAGTAACTGTTACTGTAACAGCTAAGCTAATGCATGAATATGTCAGTGACCACAGACATTAAATGAAATACACTTATATTTACAATGAAGGGATAGAGATATGAGTAAAAACTAGAGAGAGTCATAGCATTGTATGACATCACATCAGGTGGAGGCTGTGCAAAGATTTGCAGTTCTGAAAGCATGCATATCCAAGGCACTTGGCCCAGATGCACAGGCCTATGGTTTTACAGCTGTGTTATTAAAAATATATCAGCTGCTGTGGAAGAAAACTCTTTTGTTTTTTAATTTCTTTTAGTAATTCATTAAAAAACAATTGTTACAATTTTCTCATATTGGACTAAAACATCTCATCAATTTGTAGCAATTTTGGTGTTGGCCATGAGGAATATCTCATCAGGAGGAGCAAAAATCACAGTTGGGAGAGCATCAGACTCCTAATCTGAGGGTCAAGGGTTCAAGTCCCTGTCCAGGTATGAAGCTTGCAAGAGTTGGGATGATGGTTGGACTTGATGATCTGAAAGGTCCCTTCCAACCTAGGTGACTATGACTATGACTAGTACAATGGTACTAGCTAGTACAATGGTCACAGCCACACATGTATCTGTCCCATCTACACCATCTAGGTTAATGTGTTCTTAACTCAGACATTATTATTAAGCTTTCTCTGATGTGATGCTTTTGGAAGAGCTGATCCAAAGTTACTGTCTCTCTGTGGCACTGCATCCCACCAGTCTGAGCACTGGTCTACTTTGTCTCAATAGCAGTCTTTAACAAAGAGGAACAGGAAGCCTTGATGTCTAACTCAGTAATTATAAATTCTTGCATCTGAGTACTCGAAAGACAGGTATGGCAGCACTAAAAGTCATGACACACAAGAGTCCTTTCAGTCTGGCCCTGAGTGCTATGCAACGTGATCAAGGAATTGTGCATCAGAACATGAACCAGGATCTACACTTCAGCATCACAAACTGCTGTTGCAACCACTGGAGCATACTTCTTCTGTAAACCTGAACTATGTATGAAAAAGTCTATGAGATATACTGCCTGACCACTTATTCCCTTGATACTGAGTCTACATTTATCCTGAAGCGAAGTCAGCCTCTCTCATATTTTGGTATATAGAGTTTAAAAGTCCCTGGAATAGAGAAACTGGAGCACCATACTGCAGAGTCAGGTTGACATGTGGTTACCCCAGCACTTGGCACTGGAATGGCTAAGTTAAAAACAAATTATTTTTACAGAGAACTGAATGGCACTCAAATTCCAGCTCACAGCAATATCATGTTTGATTTTGAATTTATTAGGTGAAATTAAAATAATTTTCATCCAACAGAGGCTAAATCAATTACAACACTCTTGCTTAATCTTTAATTTACTGCAGTTTTCCAGAGTTCTGACCCAAAGTTTGTTTTCTCTAGTGAAGGGTTTGGACTCCTTGCCATCACCATTATTTTAGATTGGAGTCAGGGATAAAATTCTGGACAGCTCATCCAATGATTTTCTCCAAAAATGATGTCTGTATAATGAAGCATAATAAAGCCTGTGTGCGTAATTACAAAACTTAGGTTCTCCACCACCTCCTTCTTTGGTTGTATGTTATCATATCCTCTGTCAGTCTATTCCTAGCAAACTGTTCTTACCAAATCAAAGCTTTTACCTTTTCTTACAGGGGTGGATTAAATGCAAATATCAAAGTCTCACCATCATGTCTCAGACAAAACAGATTTTGAGGAAAACAACTGAGAAGGAATCAATTCCCTGACAAATTTTCCCCAATTTACTTGTCTTTATGCTAAATAGAATATGGAGAACATGACATTAGTAGTTGACTGCATAGTGACTGTAAGAGGAATTTTTATTATATTATAGAGACAGAGTTATGTCCAGAAAATGTATCAGATTAAAACCAACATTTCAGATTTTGAAAGACTTCCAGGGTGTCAAAATATATTTGCTTCTGGGTGTTCAACCTGTTATGCCCTTAAAATGACCTGATTTTCTGAATATAAAATATTTATCATATCACAAGTCATTTTTGAAACTTCAGAAGAAATAATTAAAATATTTTGGCTTGATGTCAAAATGTGCAGTACTCATGGAAACTATTACATGCTCCAGCATTGCATGGTGGGTGTGTTAAGTTTTCTGATGTGATCCAATAGGGGCTTTGCTTTTTTAAAACTTTATGCTCTCAGCTCAAGGGATTTTATGTCATGAAAAACTTTAATGGTGGAATAAGTGAAGTATTTAATCCTGATATGGCTTCAATTTTCATGGTTTGCCATCTTCTGGACTTTCCCAACAGTTTCTGTAACAAGAGTTCAGAAGTTGCTGAGGAGCTTGAATATATAAACACATCTCCCAACTTGGTATCTTTTTCTGATTTCATTTTCTGGTTCTCATTCTCCTAGTTGTATATGAGCCTGTGAGGAGAGAAAAAAATGGTTCCTTAGAAAGCTCTGTATAAGGAACAGGAAGTCCAGCCTAAGTGAGCTGGTTGTACTGTGCCTTGCTAAACATAGACATACCGTATCTTTTGAGTAGGGTGATACTCAGAGTCTCATTTTAGCTATATTACTCTTACAAGCTCCTCTCAGAATGGAATGAAGACATCGCTGCTGACTTCAGGTGAATAGTAATATAAACCGAATGACAAAGTCATAAGACAATAAAATATGCAGTGCATAGGAATTTGCAATGGATTTTTCATTTTAAAATTTGCACTGGTAGCAATTAAAGTGTTATTAATTTGTTTGTTGTTGTTGGATTTTTTTTAAAGAATTGTTCTGTGTTTTATGGGGCTTGAAGTAGAGCTGATCTTTCCTTTTACAGTCAACGTCCATGACACCAAGAGACGATACACAACATGCCTCATGTAATTCTGTCTCATGGTGTTTAAATGTAGAACAATTAATCTTTTGAATTACAAGAACCGATCTGTCTGATGTGAGTGAATCTTCACACTGAATGGAAATGGATGCTGGCTGACTTTCTGCAGCATTTGCATTTTGGATTGTTCAGTGGTTCTAATACCTTGTTTCTATTTCATTTATGACCACTACTGAGCAGCTTAGAAAATCCACCTTAGGTTGAGTTGAACTAGGTTACCTTGAAAGATCCATTCCAACACAAACATTCTATGATTCTGTGTTTTATAGAAGCTAAATATTTCTTACTGTCTTGGGAGTTCTTAGAGGAAAATGGGTACACTTCTTTCTAAATCCAAATAAATCTGTGAAATCAATTCTGACCACATCAAAAATTTGATTGGAAAAACTTCTATGATGGAGCTTGGCTAATGTCTTATTTCTTTCTTGGCATCTTCACATTCATCTTATAGAGATTATTACAGTTCCTATAACACAAGGGCTGTTTTATGGAGAAACTGTGGTGCAACATGTCTGGTGCCTATACACTTGGTAGATTTTAGTGAAACTCTTTGTATAGATGCCAAAAATCCTCTCTGATCAACATGTTTTTATATTTTACTAGTCTTATTAGTCTTTGTTTGGCCATTCACTTATGCATTAACATATGGTATCAATATATACTGGAAATGTTCACTGTTCATGGCATCCCATGAAGCACACACAATGGGATGTAAATTGCTCTGAGACAAAACTACTGGAATTACGTTTATAGGCAACCAAAATCATCACCATTTTGGCCAACTACTGATGGCTTTTAACACTAAATGATTTTTGGCTTTTGGCTGGGTTCAGTGCTATTCAGTTGAGGACAAGGCCATGTATCCAAGCACATAGCTTTTAGATTTGGCTTGTAGCAGTTAAAAAGCTCTTCAGTCCTAGTCAGTCTGGTACTATTTCCTGACTACATAAGACTTTGTCTGAAGTAATCCCTGCTTTTTTATTTTCATACAAAACATTTAAATCACAGTGCCAGACCACCATTTCACTTCAGGACACCATTGATGCTGCCTCACTGATCCAGTCCTCAACTAGTTTGGTACTGTCATGAAGGCAGTCTCAATCTAGTGAGGACTTTGGGGTCTCCAGATGTTGGAGATGGGCAGATGATTTCTATACAACAATAAGAGGAGGAAACAAAGGGCTCTTGTTCATGTTGGATGATGGATGTTGGATTCTCAGAGAAGCTGATGACTGAATGAAACTCAAAGTGAAAACTGACCTTTGTGTCATGTCTTTCCCCTGGTTCAGCTGCATAATGTAGTAGCCAGACAGCTCAATGAAGTGTAAATAAATATCCCAACTGTGTTCATGCTATAAAACTTGAGGTGTTGAGTAAATCTTGAACTACTTATACTTGCTCATACTGAAATTATTGAGTTCAGCACAAAAAAAGCAACCATAGCAGCTTTTATCTCAAAATGTGACTAGGTGAATGCCTTATTCAGTATTCCATTGCACATGGCAACATGACCGACATGACTGATTTAGGCAGCTAATTCCAGGATAAATTTTTAGGTTATTAGTCCAAATTTTACCTGTGTTGTTCCAGGCAAATCCATAAAGCTAGTGCACTGGCCTACAAACTCTCAGGGTATTTATACAGTTCAAGACACAGAAATGCCCACTCTTAATTATAATTATTGGTTAGTACTTTATCTTAACAATTTCTATTGGTTAGTAAAATCATAGCTGTATAGCCTTTGAAGGTAACTTTACTGCTCAGGATATGATCCAGATTATCTGAAGTCACCTGGGTTCTATATTTTTTTTCTGTACCCTGAAGTATATTGTAAATCAATTTGAAGTTAGATTTGTCTGTATGCCTGAGATTGGAAGGGAAAAGCCTTTTCTTTCTCTGGAACTGTGTATCTGTGACAGCACGGGCCTGGTGCTGACTCTTAGCAGGTCAAAACCAATAAGGATATGGGATGCTTTTTCAGTTGGGAGCCAGTGGTGGAAACATTGCTAGATCAACACTTTTATTCCTGATTATTGAGTCTAACAGTAGTGGCAGTAGCTAAGGAAAATCGTAAGAACTGGGACTATGTATGCCGTTATTTTCCCATGGACTTTTCCCAGCCTCTGGCTATCTAAGGCTCAGGAACTTTCTGATCCTGATGCCATATTTAATATTATTCAATAGTTCTTAGTCCTGTGAATCAGTGTTTCAAATTTAAAATTGGCTATTTTGATTTGAGATCCTCTTGATCATATGTCAAAATGAATGGCAAATAGCTGTTCTCTATTGATTATTTCCTCAAAAGATAAAAGCCTGGGATATTTTCTAAGGATTCCCTTTCAGGAAAAGGTAATATTAGCATGACAGTCTTATTACATTCTTCAACTTTGAAATAATACAGTGTATACCCAAACTAGAGAAGTTAGAATTAGTGGTAATGTGCCTTCAGCTTATTATGAAAAATTAATTTTTCAAGGGCTTAAAAGGCAACTTAAATTTAATTTTAAATGCTTTGTTTCTGAAAACTTTCCTACTCACCTTTTCTATCCAGGTCACGTGAAGGATGTAAAAATGGTGAAATTGCATATACCAAATACAAATATCTATGTTTTATATGATCAACAAGTAAGAAGATACATAGTAAAATTTGCTGCAGCTGTTAATATAAAAAAGTATTTTATTAATCTTTTTATTATGACCAGTGTCATTTTGCTGTAAAGCTGCGGGCTTTGTGTGTAAGTCATACAAAGCTTTGATGTGTTTGGGGTCTTATTGTTGAATTCAAGAAAGAGTGTTACCATTTCAATGATAATGAAGCCAATTCATATATGAAAGTGGTTGCTACTCCAATGACATTTTGACTGACATATTCCTTAAATCACTTCCAGAGACAGATATCTTTTTGAAATTAAATAGCTTAGCATCATGACCAAATTTATTACACTTCACTGATTCTGGACCATATCCTAAACCAGGATTACATTGCCTGAGTTCAAGCACTTGGAGAACCTAGCTTTCCTTTATTTGGTGTAGAAAATAGTCACAGTGGGATAACAGAAGAAAACTTGTCTGAGGTAAGATGTTAGGACAATAAGTCACGAACACTGTATATACAAACAAAACTATGATATATTCCTAACAAAATAATGTCAAACACAGACACTAAACTAAGTTTTAATGTAACTTTGTGGCCTCTGTTTCTAAACTTTATCTTTCATCTTATTGTCAAGCAGAACAGACTGTTGTAAACCATGACCATGGAAAGCACTTCAGATTTGAAGTGTTGCAAGCATTACTTAATTTGCAACACTTGTATGGTCATGAAAACTATCCATACTTTTTCCTGGCTTTACAAAAAAGAGGTCTATATTTGGATCTTGAATAAAAGCTCCTGCGCTCCATAGTGAATATTCTGTGTGAAACAGAGTAAAAATTATCCCAATGTTGAATGCATAAAAATTATGATGCTCTTGTGAATGCTGTGCAATCTATCCTTCTGCCCATTTCCTTAATATTTTAGACTGTGAATGGGAGAGAAAAGGTCTAAATTCCTACCCAATGCAACTGCAAACTATAATTGCTCATTCTTGGTGGTAATGCACCAACAAGTAAGACAGTTTACTTTGGTTGAAGATGCTATTTTGTGTTTTGAGGTCCATTATGCAAATGTTTTGATGTAGTGGATCTGCATTTGTATACATTGACAAAGAGGGGAGATAAATAATGGATGTCTACTTGAACAGATTTCCTTGCAGAGATTCCAGTCATTTTAAGTGAACTCTGGACCTGGTGATGAACTGTGGAATCCTTGCACATTCCTATCTACTCCCATCCACCATGCAGGTCCAGATGCCCTCATTGTGCACCCTGTGGTCTGGCCTGGTAGCCACTGTGCGTGTAAGAGAAATTAATATAGCACATTCCAGTCCTTCCAAAGCAGTCGGCTTAGAATCAGGATAGGATGAGAAAGACTTGGATGAAATCACTTGATAAAAGGCATCTTTTCAGGTGATACTGCAAAGATACTGGACAGAGATAAATTGGAACTGTATGACATACAGTACATATGTACATACAAAGTTTTATTTCTTGTCTCTTTCAGATAAATAAAGAAGGAGTGGATAAATAAGAAATGAAAAATAGACACCTCTCTTAGTCCTATAAATTGTAACTCTTATTTGAAATAATTTCTTTGCAAATGTTTGAACCTTTTTTCAGCTGCTAGAAACATAACTGTTAAAATATTCCAAAAGACTGACTACAATGACACTTCTACCTGTGTACTGAAAATCAGTGACTATAGATTTATAGTTTTGAAACAAATAGCTATCTTAAATCAGCATGAAGTTCATTTGGACATTTTAGAAAATCTTAACCCTAGGTAATTCTTAATTTCACTAAAAATTATTTTACTATAATATTGACTTACCTATTTTTCATTTTGCTCTTGTGATATCAATTTCATATTGCACTAATAAGTAGGTTTTTTGATTATATGTTCAAACCAGAGAGCTAAAGTAAATAGTGTCCAGGTTATTTGTCTACACAGTGCTTATTTTTATCTGAGAAATGATATTTCAGTGAGACCTTTAAATCTGCGGATTTCTGCGGTCTTAAATTTTATGGAGTACTTTTTTATACAATGAGAACGTAAATGAGGAGGGATAAGAGAGATTAAAGAGAATGCAACTCAAACATTGATGTGGCCAGGACAGATATTACACAGAGTTAAAAATGTCCTTGGAGATGAATGGGATTGTATGGAAATCATATGTGAAATTATGATGAGATTTTCCTGAAAAGCAGCAGACGTTTTTAATTTCAGTTTTTTTGTCTCAATATCTTGTAGAGAAAAAGTAAAATAGAGAAGTAACTTGGTAAATAGCCCCATGCCCATGCACTTCATGCTACTTAGAAACAGGGCAAAATACTCCAATTTCACATATCACAAAACAGTTTTTCTCTGAACAATTATTTACAGATATCCTGAAGTTTTTTATGGACTATAATGTTAGTTTACACATAATATTACACAAATTAAGATATTTTTTCAATTTTAATTACTGCTAGTATTATTCAACATGCAAAAAGTCTAAATGATTTATGCTTTCTAAAGCATAGGATACTAGGCAGTAGAGTGATCACAGAATCATTGAATGGTTTGGGCTAGAACGGACCTTAAAGATCATCTTGCTCCAATCCTCCTGCCATGGTCAGGGAACCCTACCACTAGGGCAGTTTGCACAAAGCCCCATCCAGCCTGGCCTTGAACACTTCCAGGGATAGGGCATTCACAGCTTCCTCTTTCAGTCTGAAGCCATTGTTCCTTAGTTCCTTTCCATCTTTCTTGTAGGTGCCCTTCAGACACTGGAAGGTTCCTGTAATATGTCCCTGGAGCCCTCTTTTCTGATGGCTGAACAACTCCAATTTTCTCTGCCTGGCTTCATAGGAAACCCACAGGATGATCCAAATGATGATCCAGATTAAAATTATGCAAAGAAAATACTCTTTCAGGAGCTATTAATTTTGCCTTTGTTAACTTTATTATGTGTATTTGAATGAATTTCATTCTACATTCTGGGCTCTTAATTGGGGGTCTTCTCCAACAGCCATCATGCAGAACTCCTGTTAGTAATGTTACTTTAACTCAATAGAAGCTAGAACAGTTAGACATGATCAGAATACATGATTCAGTATGCCATGTTTTTGCAGAAACTTGGGTACAGAAATAGTCAAACCTAAACAGCTTTGTCGTATGCTTTCTTCCCTCATAAATGAATTATATATTTCTGTGATTTAATTTTTCTCTACACAGGGAAGGATGAACAGCAGGAGTTTTTTTTTTAATGTGCACAGGTTTCTTGAAGTCTTTAGAAACAAAGCTAGAAGTGGAGCCCTTCTCTTTCAACTTCTGAAGATATCAAATTTACTCCACTCCATTATTTTTATTGATGTAGAAAGTTACAATAAACTAACCCCCTGTTGCGCCAGGTGACAAAGCAACGGGCTCAACTAGGCAGATTCAAATTGCATTTCTAAGTTCAATCAAAGTTTCTAACTTGAAGTATCTGAAGTAGTATTTGCAAGTTCAATACCCACACATAAAATTGCTTCACTTTGCAAGGAGAGCATGATTTTTTTCATGCAGGAATGCTTGTTCGAATCAGCATTTTATAACAGGCCTGATCTTATGTATAGATAACCTGTCAGCTTTTAGTATCATATATGTTATATAGGAAAAAAGAGTTACTGCTGGAAAGTAGTGCCAAGATCTGCAAAATAACCCCCATCATTATGAAGAATATCTGTTCTGTACACACGTCTGGCAGACAAGGCACTGGTGGGAAGCCATCAAAATTCACTGCTCAAGTACCTTGGTAGAGTAACAAGTACTTGGATTTTAAAAATACTTTAAAAATTTCAAAGATCTTCAAATTCTAACTACCTAGAAATATAAGAAAATATTAATGCTTTTAATATACATATTATTCCTTGTCTTGCTGAAAACATAATTTATAGCTACAGTTCAGTTCACATAACAAAGTTCATAATCTGTAATTTTAAACTACACTGGACTTCTCTTGGAATGAGAGAAATTTTTCTTGTGTGTCCATATTGTTTCTCAGTAGCTATCCTTTCTTAGAGCTGTCAACACTTAGTTGACCTTCTGAAATCATTGTCATCATATATTTAGATTTCTATTTATTAAGCATTAAAGATGTGTATCAGCACCTGGCACTGGCCTCAGGGTAAATACTAAAGAAAATTAACCAATCTGAAAACTTCCAACACAACCTCCATGCCAGTGTTCTGTAACCTGGAGGCTTAAAGGAGTGCTCAAGTTCTGTGCTGACTATGCAGTTAAAATAAAATTATCAATTTTCTCTAGATTTGACAAAAATACTTCTAGCCACTGAAATAGAGACTCAATTTTAATTCAACATATTTTTTTCTTATTAATGAAGAAAAAAGAAAAAAAAGATGTTTGTGTTTCTCAAAATTTTTCTGAAAATGAGTCTATGAAAACAAAACAAATGCTTTAAAAAACCTGCTAAAAAGTTAGATGGGTGTATTTTGCCTTCTGACTTTCTTTGTTGACTTTATTCTCCCTCAACCTCACACCACTTACGTGCTTCCACCAAAATAGCAAATGTGACGTTCAAGCAGGCAGCCTTTAAAAATGGATCATAAAAGCTAAAATAAGCTGATACAATTTAAATGATATCTGCTTTCCTTTCTCAATGGGTTATAGGGCTGCTCTATAATTTTCTCCTCTGTTTGGATTAAGTATAAGAATTGATGTGTCTCAGGGTTAGTAATTTACATTCTTCTATTTGGCAATTGATTATCATTCAGATCAAATCCCTTTTAGACAGCAAGATCTGCAATCCTTTCCCCACCAATGCAGAATGTGGGTTATTTCCTTTAGTGGATTGAACAAGAGTTTTGGAAAGAAAGTAAATCTTTTCTGTTCTTTGACCTACTGGATATAGAGACATACATGAGCTTCTAAAGAAGAGCTTTTCTACCTGCCTCTGGAGAATAAAAAGTACTCTGATTGGTCACCAGCAGGTGCTGATATAGGGCACATTAGACGGAAATAATGATATTTATTTAATGATATTTATATTTCTTGAAGATTATGGATGTTTTCAAGCTTAGCACCACGTTAATCTGTATTTTAGCTATGTATTTTGCAGAAGAGGCTATTTCTCTCAGCTGTTCTTTGTTGTAATCTTAATAATGAGCTTTTAGGAACATCCTGATAACACTCTAAGGTTAAAAAAAGCCAACACTTTAGTGCCTTCTTTCTATGTCCTTTGTAATTTCACACTCCTCTTCCCTATCTGGACTATTTTCCCATTACCAGTGAAAGTGTTGTTTATCCAGCAATACAAGTAAATTACCAAAATAAACAACAACACAGTTATAGGTCAGTTGGTGAAAGACAAGTAGAAGCCACACAGATTTCTAGGTACCAGAATCCAGTTGTTTTCTTGAAGGCACCTTAATAATACAGAAGTTTACCAGTGAAGTACATAAGGCCTTATTACAGGTTGAGAGGCTTACTTGGTTAAGTATCTATTTAATGCCTTTTAAACCATAGTTCAGAAGTAGCTTTGTGCTATTATCAGCTGGAAACTGATAATTATCTGCCTATGGGTCAAATATGTTGGTGGTCTTTGATTCCTAAGAGAGGAGTTCACATCACACACATATATTCCAAGTCCTGCATGCATGTGCACACATTCACCCCCACCCCCCTTCCTCTAACTATCAGATCCAATACTAACCAGCGTCTTCTTGCATGGCCTTAATGGAGAAAGAGGTTAAAGTTTATCAGGGAATTTTTGCAAGGAAACAGTACTGTGAAAACAAGAGTGTTAAAAGTAGAATGTTCCTGTTGCAAGGGAAAAGAAAGAATATATTCTTTGTTCCTGTGTCAGCTGTCTAGCTTGGTCACTGCTAGCATTTCACTTTCACCCTGAAGAACAGATAATTGTTTATGAAATGACCTTGTTATTCGTGCCCTAGTAACCTTGTCTGGAAGGCCACCACATGCATTTATTAGTCTCAGAAGGAAAATGTGCTTTCTGACATCTGTTCTGCATTTGTTTTCCTTTCATTTCCTTTAAGTTCCGTCTCCCCCTCCCCAGATTGCTCATCTGTGTTTCTCTGCACAGGGTGGCATGGGCTGTGCTTGTTCTACAACCCTGTCTGTCCTCAGTTTCCTCTTTTCTGTGATTCTGCTGCCTTGTGTTGTAGTCTGGCACAAAAAGACAGAGAAGGTTGCTGTTAAATTGCCTTATCACTCATCCTCCTCCTGCAACAGACTTCACATTCCTTAAAATTATGTATTCCAATTTAAGCACTGCGAGTTTATATTGGGAGTGTATTGCGGACAAAGGCTCCTTCTCTCCTAATCTGCCCTGGGGATTCACTCTCCTCTTAATCCTAGTACCAGAGAATGGAAGAGCACTGACAAACTAGAGACTATTTCCCATGTCATTTTTCTGACAGCAATAATGAGCATCTACAGCATCAGGTCTCAAGGTTCTGAAAGTATAAAAAGGCTTTGGATGAAGTTTAGGTGATCCTAATGTCCTCCTCAGTAAAAAAGCTTTATTGCTGATCATTACTTGCTTCAGTACTTTTGGATTTCTTCTGAAATGCAGCAGAAGAGAATGGTTTGGCTGTTCTCCAAGAAGGTTTTAGGTGTCTCTGAACTGCGTGACATTTCTCCATCATTGCTAGTTACGTTACTGACACCACAGCCTGCTCTCTTCCAGCAGTCTGTGTTCTAGCTCTGGCCATCCTCTGCCCTGTGCTGGTATGTGAACGGTCACAAGGTGAATATGATCTGGGAGGGTTTTGGGGGCAGGCAGAAGGGGCAGGTGGAAGGTTTTAAAGATCTAGGTCAACAAGTGTATTACAAAAACTCATGATGGCACTCGGTAATGTGTAAATGAGAACATGCAAAACTTAAGTACACTGCTCTAGCATCTACACACAGGCTTAACTTCTGGTTTAACTCAGTGGGCATAAAAGCAAAACTACAAATTTGAGAGGGTGGGACAAGACACTTCTACTGATCTAGGTACAGTAGAGAAATAATGGAGAGTAAAACAGTACAGAACTTAAAAATATTACACCTATATTCCATGAGACTGTCCATAGACTAATGAAGCATCCAGGTTAGCTGCATGAGCTTGTGATCACACCTGCAGAAATCTTGACTCTTCACTTTAGCCTTTAAATCTACTTAACCTCTTGGATGTAGTTTTTGAGATCAGCCTTCCAATGGTGCTTCCAAAGGGGCATGTCCATGATACCAAAGGAGGGGTGACTATTTCTCCTGCCTAATTCAAACCTTGTCCAGTGAGGAGTGCTTTAATGGGCCCTTCAGATAGTCTGTCTCTACTTCCAGTTTTTATGAATACTCATGGTCAGGCTTTGGAGACAAAGACCGTGTTCATAGTGAGAAGCATTCCTTGTTTTGCATGGTCAGCGAGCAGTTCTGCTTCACAGCATGTATATTCAAAATCCAATCACCCTTAGGAAATAAGACAGAATCTTCCAAATAATTCCATAATTTTTTCATAGTCCTGTATTTAAGGTGTCAACATTTAGCCTTTCACTGGGAGATTTATAAAAATGTTCTGTCATGATCTAGGCTTGTATACCATGTAGACTAGATAAAAATGTCAGTATTTTTTCTTTTCTTGTTGATTTTGTGTGAGATCAATTGTTAGTTTCTTGCCAGTGCTGGGACAATTGCTATCCTGAATATGTTAAATGATACAAGATGGTACCTGTCTGATTTTAATGGTGCAATGATGATGATAAATGTGAGGACATAGAGAATAAACATAGCACTTCAGTTTTCCATTTGGGTTCTTAACTGGCAAGACAGAAAAGGTATCAAAGCAAAGTAAGCTCTCTGCATCCATCTTGAAAGGTGCTTTTGAGACAAATTCTTTGTCTCCCTGAGGCCTCCTACAGGTTCTTTGGTTTTTTTCTACATATCATCTCCTGGGTTGTTTCCTGCTGCATATGGCATGTACTCATTTATGTTTGCCTATGCTGAGTTTTATTTACTGCATAGCAGCCTGATTTCAGAGGAAACTCAGATCCTTTTTCTGCTGGCTCACTTGATGTAATCAGTGAATGCAGACTGCATACTGTTTTCCATCTGTCTCAGTCACTTATATAGATTAAAACCAGCAGAGGTCCAAGTAATGGCCTTGTGGGGAGGATTCTCCACAGTGGGGTGGCTTGCTTTACAAGTCCTTAGATTTCACTTTGTTTATTTGCTTTTTCTGGTCTGTGCATTCACCACTTGAATGTTAATGGATCTGGAGAAGATTTTCCTCCAACATCCCCACAGCCTCATCTCTAACATCAGACAGTGTTGTTTGCTCTTTCTCTTCCAAAACTCAGTAGTTTGTGTTTCATTAAGAGACATCATCCTTAGTTCTTCTCTTGGACAGAAAGGCTCTTACAGGATTAAAATAAATTAATCTCAAAGAATTTCTAAAGTATACCTACACAGATCCTTAAATCAGTTTTGATGTTGTACTCCTTGGAGGTAATGAGTATTACTGTTAAATTCTCTAACCTATAAACACTTTGTCTCCTTGAAAGCATTGCAGTTAGACTGTTCTGTTCATTTTGGTAAAAAATGCATTACATCACTGAATACACTTTTCCTTTCAGTCTAATTCCTTCAAATTTCTGGTGTCAGAGTTCATGGGCTGTGTTTTTCCAGATTTGCCTAGCCTTTATGCTTCAGGTGTCTGCCCTACTGAAAGATGCTATTCAATTATTTGTCCAAGTGTTCTCACTATCACAGCAACTGCTCCCTTCTCCATCAGCAATTCAAGAAGAATCACAGAATGTTCAGTAGGAAGGGACCTTCAAAAGTCACCTAGTCCAACCCATTGAAGCAAGTAAAAGACATCCTGCACTAGATCAGGTTGCTCAGAGCCTCATCAAGTCTGACCTTGTATCTCTCCAGGGATGGGGCCTCCACCAGCTCTCAGAACAACTTGTTCCAGTGTTTCACCACCCCGATGGTGAAGAACTTCTTCCTAATATCCAATCTAAATCAGCCCTGCTCTGGCTTAAGATCACTGCTCCTCATCCTATCATGCCCTTGCAAACAGTCCCTCCACTGCTCTCTTGTAGGAACCCTTCATTTCCTGGAAGGATGCTATAAGGTCTCCCCAGAAGCCATGGTTCACCTCTGGATTGTGAGCACACATTGTTGGCTCATGTTCAGCTTTTTGTCCACCAATATCCCCAAGTCCTTTTCCTCATTGCTGCTTTCTATCACATCATCCCCCAGTCTGTATTAAAAGGAAAACTGTCCTAACCCAAGTGCAGCACGTTGGACTAGTTGAACTTCATGAGGTTCGCATAGGCCCACTTCTCTAGACTGTCCAGGTCCCTCTAGATGACATCCTGTCCCTGCAGTGTGTCATCTGCACCAATCAGCTTGGTGTCATCTGCAGTCTTGCTGAGGGTGCACTCAATTCTGCTGCCTGTTGATGAACATAGCACCATTCCCAGCATAGATTCCTGAGGGATACCACTTATCACACAAGAAATGGCTTTATAGTAATCTAAATTATAGCTGAAAATTCAATCCCTTTGCTAAAGTGGCATAATTCTGCATAATTTCAGAACTAATTTTCTCATAAATTCATGCCCTGTAACATGTCTTAACTCTGTTTCAGGTGCTTAGAAAAAATTGGAAGCTAGATGTGTAGGTGATCAGGTTCAAGATCTTTGATCTCATCCTTCTCATTGTCATCTTTTCTTACTGATTAATTGTAATTTGTTAGCATTTTTTAGATTAAATATAGTTGTAGCCCCTAAGACAGTATAAAATTGTTGACAAATACTGGCAACTGTCTAGAACTGCAGAGATGTGATGAAATAGCAAGACTGTATTTAAGGAAGTTGTCTGCTAGTGGGGTTGCATGTGTGTGTGAGACATCACTTCTTGGAACAGTTGTGATGATGGGCGTTTCCACTGGAGAGGAGAAATCTTTACGTGCATATCTTCTTTTGTGCTTACCCAAACAGTAGGATACTTTGTAATTGCAGAACAGGGGCAGAACAGATGTGTTGTATGTACTTGGGCTATAATGGGTTAAATAACAAAGTGCCAACCTTACCACTGCTACGTGAAATACCTAAGCCTGTACTCCTTTAAGAAATACTCCTAGACAGCTTACTCCACTGAGGAGCACAAGAATTAAAACAGGGTATCTTCAGACCCTTGCTGGCTCAGTAGAATATTTTAGTAATTTACTAGTGTAAATCTAAGTGCACCTCCAAGTTTCATCACTGAGACTAAATATTATTGTGGCAAAACCAGGTAACTTTTCTCTGTGTATTGTTAGATAAATTGATATGCTACTTAAGCAATGTATGGAAAAGTGTACCTATAATATACAAGTGATTAGAGATTATATGTTGGTTGTCATCTTGAGAGTCCCTCAAGGATACATGATCCTTTATTAAACAATAAATTAAAGCAAATTTTAACTATTGAAATGTTATCTGGTTTCCAATTGGAGTTACTACAAAATAAAAACTACTTTTAGCATGTAAAAATTTTCAGAGTGCAGTGTGTACTCTATAAAGAATCATCATAATTCATTGCTCTTGGTTAGATCAACTCCTAAGGCATTTCAGCAGATCAAGGATAGGTCTGATAGTCAATTATCATGGAGATCTTCTTTGAAGACCTGCTACAGTGTCTATAAATCTGTAAATATATATTTCTCAGTCATTCAGTTAGCGCTGCAATCAGTTATCATACCAGATGAGCTCTGAAGTCAGTAGATAGTTGCACATTTCAAAAAGAATTTTTTCTGTCTTATCTTTTCTATTTCTCTGAAAGAGATTTCATATACTCAAAACATATTCATCTCAGTAACTGCTTTGTCAAATGAACAAAGCTAGGCAAGATAATGAAGTACAGTCTGGTTGATACTTATCAATCTAGTTTTTCCATGCCTAAAGTCAGCTCTATATAGAAGAAAAGGCTTGTTCCTCTTTAGGAAGAAGATTGTTTTTACCTTCATGTTTAGTAAGTCTCAAAAGATACTGTGAAATGCAGCTGTGTTAGTGTGTTTCATTAATTCTCTAGGAGAAGCTACACTGAACATCATAGAGAAGAAGTTCCTTTCAGAAGTGATAGACTGGAATAAAAATTGTGTGATTTAAAAGAAAGCTCCTTGGATATGTGGGAGTTTTTGTAATAACCTACAAACCCATGTTTCATATTGTACAATCAAAACATTGCTGAAACTATCAATCCATAATTGGCACCATGTACTCTATCCAGTCTGGCCTCCTGTATAACTGTGGAAGATGCCAAAAAGTTTCGAATAAAGAAGACTACCTAAGGATTTCTATAGTCTCCTCAAAGTATCAGAATAAATGCCTAGACTGTGCAATGTAAACTTCATAATATCCAATAATTTTAATAATAGATAAATAGCAATTTATTCAATAGAATGATGTAATTGAAATACTAAAAAACCAGAAATCCTTGTAGCTTCAACAATAGATCCTTCAAAAACCCTCAGTAAGTCTCTGGTAACACCAAGCTGTGTAAAACAGTTGGAGGACAGAGCTCCTCTTCAGAGGGATCTAGAGAGGTTGGAGAAATTGGCTGACAGAAACTTCATGAAGTTTATCATGGACAAAGTCCCAAGAATTGTACATAGTAAGACCATGTAATAATGCAGTGTGTGAGTGCAGCTCTGCAGGAAAGGACCTGATCAACAACCTGAACCTGAAGGAGCAGTGTGACCTTTCTGCAAATGCACACCATACTGTACAACAAAGAATGCAACAGACAGGTCAGGATAATGTTGTTTTGTTTGGTACTTGTGGGAAACACATTTGTATTATTGCATCCAGTCTAGGTGTCTGCATTACAAAAAATGACAGTGACAGACTGTTTCGGTTCTCACAAAGGGTCACTTAAAAAGTTCATGGAGCCAGAGCACATGATGCATGAGGAGTGGCTTGGAGAGCTGGGCTAGCTTAGCCTGGGGGAGACATAGCTCAATGGGATCTTACTACTCTCTATGACCATCGGATGGGAGGTTATAGAGAAGACGGAGCTCATCTCATATCAGAGGTGGACAGTGAAAGGACATCAAGTGATGGAGACAAGTTGCAATAACGAGTGTTCTGACTGCATATAAGGAAAACATTTTTCAGTGTTCAAAAAAACTGGAGAACTGAACACAGAAACAGGAGTCCAGAGAGGATGTGTCCCCATCCTTGCAAATACTCAGACTGAGCTAGACATGTCTCTGAAAGATGTCCTCACAAATAGGCCCTGATTTTAGAAGAGCATGGTACCATATCACATCCAGAGTTTCCTTTGAACATAATGCATTGTGTGATTTTGTGTTTCTCAGAAGGGCTCTTGTAGGAGGAGCCTCCTGTTGTTACTTGTGGTTGAAAACTCTGTGTTGAAAGTTTAATCTTTGAAGGCCTTCCCAGGTTGTTGTTTTACTTTCAGGTATCCGCACATCACTTGGTGTCATCTGGCTGTATTCCAAGGAAGTATTTTTGGTTTTATTTTCTTCCTTTCATGTTTCTAGTCAGTCTTCCTTTGAAAATCTACCAACATGGGCAAAAGACAGAGAGGAGAACTTCATGATCCTGGGGCACAAGTCACATTTACATTCAGTTCAGGGTGCTTGCATGGTGCTCGGATAGTTAATGTGAATGACATTTCCAAGTGATGAGTAATCTTAGGCTGCTTTTACGGATAAATAATAATCAGGCCTGATTTTCAGCCTATTGAAGACTTGAATTGTTTCAGATGTCAAATGCTGGCCTCCTCAAAAATCCCAAAACTTCAAAAAAATAACTGTCCACTTTGAAAAATTCCTCCTTAATTTCCTCTTGACTACTCCTGCATAATAAAAAAGGTGGAGGGTTTTTAATTGTTCTTTTTTTTCTTTTCCCCTTGATATACAAAGTTGGACTTCATCTATAGTGGATAAACTCCAGAGAGGGAATGAGAGTAGTACAAGAAACAAATCAGCATGGGAAAACCTCTGCTTTCCATTCTCCAGGGACAGGTTCCAAAAACACATGGCTTTTGGCTGTCAGTTTGCTGTTGGCATCTGCACTCCAACTGAGAGCTTGTTTGGCCTTGCATATTTTGATGCAGTAACAACACAGCCTGCATTTCTGCTGATTAATCATTCAGTCATTCCCTATCTTGACCAGCTATGATTGTGAACTATTTTTCCAACCAGATATTAGAGCTACCAGTGTTCATCATCTACATACACTTCACTCTCTTTGTACTATGCCTGAAGGATGTCATCTAATCAGCTGCTGAGGATCCATATCCCCACTGGAGACGGAGAGGTAAAGATATCTGGTCCTGTTCAAAATCAGATATTATCCCCAGAAAAAAAGACTGTAACAAACAGCTGCTTAACTCAGCTCACAAGAAATTATGCTCTGAGTTCAATTTTATTCAAGGAGTAGAACTCTTCACGTCTGTACCTTTAATTTGTGCTTTAGTTTTGGCATTGGAAGGCTGCAACCCACTGTCACCAGATGGAAAATGTCAACCAAACCTTTATGATTCATGTGCCCTTTGGCTCATGTCACAAGCAAACCCTCTGCAGAAGATTTAAGCTAAATAGAGGAAGATTGCGCTGAAAAAATGCTTCAGCTTTTTTGATTTCTTCTGACACATTTCAGCAATTCTCACTACTTGTTTTAGTCACTGGGGTGGAAGCTGCTGGCAGTGTTACGTTAAAACAGAGACTTTCAAGCTTCCTTCCTGGAAACTACAACATGGTCTTCAAGCAATTCCACATGCAGCCAAATGCATGTTGAGTGCATGATGAAGTTTTTCCAATGTAATATGTGATTCATACGAAAGCATAAAATAATGTGAAAACCCTGACAAAGGCATTAGTATTTCTGTAAATGGAAACACTCAATATTTGCCATCTTTTTGTTCCTTTATTCAGAATATTAGCCTTTGTCTTCAGAATGCACTGCTTAATTTTTTCTCTTGCATTTTGTCCAAAGTGACTGGTCTAGCTCCTGCAGTCTGGGTTAAATCATTCTTCTAAAGAGATACAAATCTGTAAATACTAAAATGTCTTAGTATGTCCTGGGTGGAAAAGCATGTGTGAAAACACTCTGTCCCTCCCAGAGCCTCTAAAAAAAACTTCTAATCATCATTCATGAGAACAATATTTTCTCCCTGAGAAGAACAGAAACATACTCTTCACTAAATGTCATTCACTTGGAGTCTTTAGGACTTGAAATAGTTTTAGTCATAATAACAATCAATTCCACAGGAATATGTTCTTCTTTCTACTTGTTCATAACAAGAGAGAGATCATGTCTCTACTGAATAGATGTAAATGTAATCTAAATTAGCTGAAGATCTTGATGATATAGTATTGTCATTATACTGGTGGATAAGTGAGGGAGGGGCGAACTTGTTCTTAAGAGGAGATCTAAAGGAAGAGATCAAGAGCTGCAGTTTCCATTCTACATTTCAAGTGGAATTACGTAGAATTCATGCTTTGCAGTAATCATCAGATGGCAAGCTGCAAAGGTGGCAATTGCTAGTCATCTGTAAAAGGCCCATCCTAGGCTGAGATATTAGTCTGAGGATCATGTTACGTCTCAGAGACATGTGTCTCAGGGACAGCACTTGACTGCTGGATGTTGATACTTCTCATTTTCCTACAACAGAAACATTTTTGTGCTGAGTAGGAAGCCCTCATGCCCTGGCAATGCTGGAGTAGGAGGAAGTGCTGTCAGAGATGGATCATGTTGCCTTCCCTAAGAACCAGCAATAAAAACCTAAATTATGAACCTTGTCTCTTTAATAATTCTTTTCTGATCTGTTGGCAAGCTAAACCAATTTGGAAGGCATAGCCATGGCTATAAAGGCATTGGCAAGTGTTTGGAGAGATATTTAGTTCTTTCATCTCCCTGAGAGAAAATAAATCTGCCAGGGACATTAAAGAACCAACTTCAGTTTTTAGTCAATAGTCTCATGTTTGTTGTCTGTAAAATCAGTGAAACAGCAGGAAAGAAAGATCCTTTTTTACATAGCTATCTTTGTAGAGTCTGCCTCAGAGGGCTCCTAAAGATCACAGTCAGCATTTTGGTATTTTTTGGAATCATGAGCATGAAAAAAATCCATAATAGAGAAGCTGAACAACTCACTGAGGACAACTTGAGGAGAGTTGATGAGAAGTAGCATACAGATTCTATGTCTGACTATGATCAGGCACTTACCATTACATTTGATCCATTTATGAGCAATTGTCTCACTATTTAGGTGTTTATGGCAGAGATGAGAATGCATATTTTTAATTTGGATCAATATATATGAAACTACCTGCTCATTTTGTAAAATAAAGCATTGTTAAAAACACTTTTAATCTACTTCTGACAAAGATCAATGCCATCTTTTATAATGTTTGAATGATTTTACACTTAATTAATGGTCTACTTTAAATATATTGATGACTTGTTCCTATTCAGTCTGTCTGGAATATAGATATACATTATTTTTATTAATGAACAGAACATAGTTTACTGGAACAGAGTTAACTCTGGATAATTATTATGGAAACTGGGCATTCTCAGCCCTAATGAATGAGCTTACAGCATTTATCTGGAGGATCTGGCGAAAGTATGCAGGCTGCTTAATTTAAACAAAGGAACCATTACAGTCTAGTATATCAAGGAACTCCAGAGTAACCAGATTAATGACTTGAACGATCTGAATGTGCTCACTGCATTTAATAAAAAGAATCCAGGTTTACCATTGCAGAAGTTTCTAGGGATGTACAGCAGCTGCTACTCTAACTGGAATTACTTAGCCAGTTGAAGTAATTACAGGTGATTAGGGAATAAGGAGCAGTGAAAGAGCCAAACTATCTCACATGTGCTATGCCTCAGCCTGCTCTCTCTCTGCATGCCCAGGGATTAGGCTGCAGGTGGGGATAGAAAGGTTTCTTTCATGCTCTACAGAAGAGCTTTATAATGCTTTATGAATAATTTTTTTACTGTGTAAAAGACAGGTTTTCTATTATTTCTTCTGACATAAAAAAAAATCATAGAATAATAGAATTTATCACTAGATCATATCACTAAACTCACTGTCTACTTGTCTCTTAAACACCTTCAGGGATGATGCTTCAACCATCTCTTTTCAAAAATGTCTTCTCCAGCCTTAATTTAAAGGTTCTAATTAGAGAGTAAATAAAGACTCATGGATTGGGGAGAGCTCTGTAAAAGTAAGCAGAACATAAATAAAAATATAAAGAAAGAATTACTCCCATAAATTTATTTGAGGGAGAAATCTATGAAATTTCTTAGATTGACATGGTCCTTAATGTATAATTACAATTCACACTCCAGAAAAAGTTCAGATTTCAATACCATAGTATTGATATACATTTGACAGAAGTTAATGGAACTTTCCCCTCAGTGGCATAGAACAAGTTTCTCATGGTAGTACACTATATCTTTTCCATATGATGTCAGTCAATGATTATCACATTTAGAATTCAAGATTTTTAGGCATGGCTGTGTTTAGATATATGTTCTCTTTACCATCAGGTGATGTCTGTGTTCCTGCAAGGCTTCTCTACAAGAAGCTTGGTGTGACATTAGCAGTTTGGCCCTTTATTTTCTGCTTCTCATTTTAACTGATTATTTCTTTTCTGAAATTATCTAGCTTTTCTAGTTGGCAGTTACACCAATGATGTGGACACTGTGGACATGTAAGTAATTTCTATGCCCACTGGACCAGCAAGGAAATATGAATTATATTGTTTCAGAACTTGATAGGACCATTCTTAAAATGCCACAAAGAATGTTCAGACTGGTGGTATACAACTCTAGAACAACACTAAAGCTCTCTGAGTCTTTTGTTGAAAATAAAAAAAATAAAAGAGGTGTTAGAAGGGGCATGGTCAGAAGGTCAAGAGAGGTTCTCCTCCCCCTCTACTCTGTCCTGGTGAGACCACATGTAGAGTATTGTGTCCAGTTCTGGGGCCCTCAGTTCAAGAAAGACAGGGAACTGCTTCATATAATATAAACCAGCACAGAGACATGTAGATGCCACAAAGCATTCCTCCTTTCTGAGGAATGGCTGAAGGAGCTGGGTCTCTTTAGCTTGGAGAAGATGAGGCTGAAGAGTGACCTCATTTTTGTCTATAGATAGGTAAGGGGTGAATGTCAGGAGGATGGAACCAGGTTCTTCTCAGTGACCTCCAATGATAGGTCACAGGGCAATGGGTGCAAACTGGAACAGAGGAGGTTCCACAGAAATATAAGAAAAAACTTCTATGGCGAGGGTGACAGAACACTGGAACAGGCTGCCCAAAGAAGTGGTGGAGTCTCTTTCTCTGCAGACGTTCAAAACCTGCCTGGACGCCTTCCTGTGTGACCTGATCTAGGTGTTCCTGCTCCAGTTGAGGGACTGGACTAGGTGATCTCTTGAGGTCCCTTCCAATCCTTGACATTCTGTGATTCTGTGTAAGTATTTTGAAGTTTTGACAGAAATGAGAGAGAATGAGAAGTTTCCACAAGGCAGCCAGAGCATTTTACTGTCTCTATCCAGTCAAAAGTTCTCAGGGACTTGGCAATGATCTTGAATTGCTACTAACAGCCCATCTATGTCCAAAGTAAACAGAGTTTTGGAGAAGCATGGGAACTGAGCAGAAACAAGACAATGTAGTAACTGTCAGCATATTCCAAGAAAAGACATCTTGTTCAGACTCTGAAGAGGCACAGTCAAGTGACTATTCCATTCTGTTATGTACCATGCAGTTGCTGAGATCCAGGGCAACAAAATAATCTAGCATGATGGGTACGCTATTATTGAGATTGCCTTGTATGTGTATTTACAATAATGTCTCTGTTATTGTAAACTGCACAAGGAACTGTGTTTATTAAAGCAACCTTACAGTCAACAGTTGTTTTAGCAATTCCACAAGGATCCTCCATTTCCACCAGTAGCCTGAGCACTTGAAGTGAAGCCAAGCTCATTTTAAGTCTTCTCAGTTTTGCTAATGATATGTGTGAGTACTGTCTCTGTTACAGGAAATAAACAGATCACTATTGACTCGCTGAGCTGAAGGGACATTTTTATTTACATAGGCTGCTCTGGATGCCACTTCATGACATATGGCTTTCTTCCTCCTCATTCATATAATTCTCTATCTAGTACTACTGTTCAAATATACCTTCTACAACCAGGTATGTACCTCCTTGCAAAACGTGCTGCTTCATGCTTTATCTGTATCTGAGAAATAGACCACCTCTGTCCCCCTGAAGAATTCACTATTCACCATCTATTATTGTTGTGGCTGCAAAGTCAGAGATGTTACATCTTCTAAGGGAAGAGTCTAGATAGAACAGTACATTCTCTTTTTCTTTGAGTGATTAAAGAATTTTAGAAGGAATTTTACTTTCTTCTTTCACTGTGGGTATGACACTGATGACACAAAATGTGACAATTATTTTAAAGAAATCTTATTCCTTGCTAGAGTATCTTCTACATCTCTTTACAATAATATATAAAAGCTCAAGCAAATTAAGGAAATATTTATTAGCATTTCCACACTGTAACAAGTAGGAAATGTATACAGATATTTTTGTTCGGTAGAACAGATGGGTCCTTTCATCTGTATGTAGATGTTTGAGTTAAATATTCAGTCCAACTTGTTCATCTAGGATCTCACTATACTCACTGGAGGAGGTAAATACTTGTAGGAAGTGAAGCATCTGACCTCAAGACAGATCTTTTTGGTAGGTACACATACAATATTCTTTCTTACAAACACTCTTACAAGAGATGCCAACTCTATACTTTGCTATGTTATCAGAATATGTCTCAGAGCAAGAGTAAAAGTGTGCCAAATATATTTTAAAGAACATTGACTGGTAATCTTTTCCTGTGAAGAAAATAGGGCCTGAAAATAGTTTACACACACACTAGGGATAATAAAACGTGCTAACATCTTCTTCACTCATCAGAGCTCGATTAGGGGCGTTTAAGCAGTAATGGTCTTACATCCTTACAGTTGATAGTTTCCTCTTTTCCTTTAGCATAGGTCACACTGCCTGTTATTGTTGGCCGTGACCCCTCACTGACTGGCTGATACATACTAAAGGCTGCCTTTTCACCTACAATACTCAACTGCTAATCTATTGTCTGGGTATAAACTTAGACCAACAGAGCATCACATTACGTGAGCTGTGCAGTGGGCTTGGCCACATCAGGGCTAAACTGCTGAGACAATGTAGACAGAAGTCAAGTCTATTATCAAATTTGGAGTCAGATTTTTCTCCCTTGGACCTACATCCTGATTTTGTGCTGTTGCATTTGACACTAAGATGACACATTATTTTGGCAGGCTGCTCACAGTATAAGAAACAGAGTCCTCTCTGAAGATCTGTCCCTTCTCCCCAGACCTGTTTGGGTTAATAGATTTACCAGAAAATATCTAATTGAGATAAAACTATTCATAAATCCACAGGCAATTGTAAATTACTTCAGGAAGAAATATAAGGGGGAAGGGAGAAAACATCAAAATACATTTTGCGATTTTCAAAATGGAACATGTCAAAAAGATGTTTCATTTTATGAAATTATCTCAGTTAAGAAAAAGAATTTTAAATATCCAGAAATGTTTAGTTTTCAGCAGACATTTTGGCTTAGAATATATTTTTTTAATTCTCTTATTTTCTTGTTTTTCCACAGAAATTGAGTTAAAATTTCACTATGGACATTGCTCTACCATTGTGATGACAGATATTTACTCTAGATGGAAACTGGTTTAAGGAATTTATATAGACATTTTTCAAGAAATAAAGGGCAACATGCAGAAACAAGAGAGAACACTTTGAAATTGTCACATATCCTCACAAATTGCTCTCTTCAGGGAAAATCTTGCTACAGTAAATGAAAAAGATGAAGTATTTGTGTACATAGTTTTAAATCCCTTATGCCCCTCAGAATTCAGTGGTTAGTGTCAAGTTAGTGCTAGTGGCCACAGTGCATGGCTGACTACATACGTGAACTATTTTAATGAATCTGTTACAAGGTAAATAGCTTAGTTATGCATTTAACCATCTGTAGTTGGTTTGTATTTTACTGCATGAGGTATACAAAACTGAGAGGAATTCCTTGCTTTTGAAGGGAAAAATATGAACGGGGTAGGGGCTGTTGTCACAGAATTAATGAAAGAGAACTAATGACTTCTGCAGGCAGTGTACTGAAAAATAACTTCTCTTGAACTTGAGAGCATGTAATAGATATGTCATGCCACGTGCTGATTAAATCCATGCTGTTCCCTCTTCTGTCTCTGAAATAGTGCATTTTGAGTTTAAGAGATTCTACCAACTAATGTCCTTATCTGTATTTTTAGAAAATCTCTAAACTGTAAAGTGCTTGGATGTGCTTTGCCACAGCATCATTGACAGAGATGTTTGGTCTCTTCTAGCAGAGAATCCTATCACAGTAGTTATATACTAATAAACTAAACAGTGTCAAGTACTGGCTCTGGAATCACTCCAGCCTGATTAAGTGTTAAAAGCATCTCTGGAACTTGGTCAGGTTTGGCTTGAGCAGATTTGGCCAGGACCAGTTAGCACTTATCTAGTTCTTGTGGTCAGGTGTTAGCAAGAGCCAGTTACCATTCCCAACAGATACAGTGGATGCAAGTGTCCTCTATTGAAGGACATCAGCTTAATGATACAACAAAGGACTTTTATCCAAATTGGTCTCAATTCTAGAGAACTATTTTGAAAACATTTGCTTTAACTGCATGATGTTAGCCAAGCTGAAGAGGATTTTTTCATATGTGACTCAGAAAATTTGAAGTGCTATAAGAAAAATATCTGCGGGGGATCATAGATCATTATTAGTTGTGTAAAGTTATCCCAGTTAGTCCCCTAGGGATTGAGGCAATATGGATGGCTTTCCCAAACCCCCTTCATTTTTTAATATGTTAATAAAATATTTAATACTGTAATTCTGGTTAACCTCATAACCCACATGAATTTCCATTTCTGCTTTGACCTTGACAAACTTTTTGTCTTGGTGAAGTCCTGTTGCAGTGAGCTACAGATTGTTCATGAAGATAGCTGGCAGGATCAAACAAGTTAAGAGATACAGGAGGGAAAACATTTGCTTGTAATGCACTTACCATCCCTATCAGAAAGGACTTAGTCTTTTGCCTGCCATTTTTTCTTGCATTCTTATTTTCTCCTTCTTTTGTTGCCTTGCATTTGGCCCTCCCTAGGGACTGAAACAAATCTACCCATGAACGTAACTGTTCCCTAAAGTGCACTGTTGTCTTGTCAACCTCATTATTTATCCTGTAATATTGTTTTTTGCTTCCCACCAACTGGCAGGGAGCAACTTAAGATGTCTCTGTGGCAGTAAATAAATAAAGCCAGCTTAGTATTAAAACCCTTCACTTCTCTGAAAAAAGAAGAGGCAGAGAGGGAAAGCGGGGGGAGAAAAAGAGGAAGAAGGCTATTGCTGGTAATAGCTGCCAGTAAACAGCTGGGTTTGCAATGTAATATTCTGTGCCAGCTTACAATGTATTTTTTAGCTATTACTTGGTTTTGCAGAATGCTTTTATATTATAAATTTTCATCTTTGTTTTCAGTTTCAAGAGATTTCAATACTGAGTGTTAGAGTAGTCCCTGTCCTGCAGCTGTCCCTGGTGGAAGACTTTCATTTGGATGTGTAGTGTGCCATCTCTGCAGTGTTTCTGAAGAGTCTTGCAACTCTATCCAGTTCATTCCTGCATGTGGTTATGGGGAATCCTTTGTGATAAGCAAAGCAGGTTGCAGGTTGTGCTTGGTGCCATGGATTGACTGGGGATTCTGCTTATCCAGAGCATGAGCTGGAAGAACTTTTTTTCACCAAAATGAGCTGATCAAAACTCAAAAGCTATTTCTAATTTTTGTTGACATGACTGTTTTTTGCAATTAATAATTAGCTTTAGAGTTCTCAGTGCAGCACAGAAGGTTTTTTACTTAGTAAGTAAAAAGTCTGTTCATAGGCAACTTTATTTTATGAATGTTAAAAACAGTAGATAAAAATGAAATTTATTTTTTAAAAAAAATGTTCCTTGGAAAACAGCTCCTCATTTGGACTTTCATGTTTGGAATACTTGTCACTGAGGATATTTGAGCATTTCCCTATCTCCTCTCACTCTTTCATGCTTGATATATCTATGAAATGGACTTGGAGTGTTATATTGAGAAGAAGACATTAAAGAGCCAGATGGGGCATCTATCTGTAGCCCTGCAATATGGTATTGCCAGTGCTAGTAACAGGCCATATCCTTCACACTGAGTTTTGTGAGGCCTCAGCACATAGGTTTGTCAGATCTGCTCTGGCAAAGCAGAAGAGTAGAAAGTGTTATCCAAACAGTTCCAACAGAGATGGATGGATTATAACTCACGAAGGACTATTAATTATCATCACAAAAAAAGGTGAAATAAGAGTAGGGTGTCTCTAAGTAACAAGTAGCAACAGTCAGAGGCAGTTCAAATCCTTTACAAACAGACTGATTTTTTATATAATAGAAATCTTCTGGGAGAGGAAGACGGTGGGGTACAGCACCTTCAAAGAATGATAATTTCTGTCATTTTTGTTTCTTCTGAATAAGTTTATAAAGCTGATTATTGGAGAAGGAAAATGGGTACCCCATCTGGGAACAGAAAGTGGAAGAACTTAGCAGATCTAAGGGGAGTGGAACCTAGTTTAAAGCGAAAAGCTCCCTCCATCACAGTGGACTTTGGTTTCCAAAAACAGGCACCATCTCAAATAAATAAATCTTTACTCTTTTGAAGGTAGATTCTCATGCTGAATCCTTCCTTAATTGACAGGGTTTCCCCTTCCCATGCTGAGAAAATAAATGCATAGGAGAGGAGGGTTAAACAGTCCTCTGAAGCAAAATACCTTTCTTGAAGCAATTTTGAGAAAGCCAAGGAATCAGTTTCCACTGGAGCCTCAGCTACAGCTTATCTGAGACCAGTCCATGAGAGCACAGTTTGGGCTGGCTACTAAGCTAATCCATTGCCTGAAGATTCAAACTCTCTAGCTGGAAATCTCTGTTAACATTCGATGACTTGAACACTTTGCCTTCTGAGTGGAGTACAGAATGTTATTAATTTTTTTAAGGGAGGTGCTAAGGAGGGCATAATGGGACCTTTGATTTGGGTCCCCTCTGTGCTCTAATCAATTGACATCAGATTCTCCGTGTTTATTTAGGGTTGAGTTTTATTTTTTATATGTAATTATGTTCAAAGTAAGTCACAGAAATCTGAGCATAGAAGTTGTTTGCTCTAGCATCACATAATAACTGCTGAGCAGCTATCTTGATCTCCCGTGATGACATAAAAAGAAAGTCAAACAAACACCCAGAAGACATGTTTGCTTTGCTTGTATGAAGAAGAGATAGCAAATCTTAAGGAAACATGTTGCTTGTTATTATCATTAATGAAAGCTGTCATATTATACATTGAACAGTCTTAGTGCTGATACTTAAAACCAAAGACTCTATGAATTACTTGCAAGTGACTGTGGTGACAACTTAACACTAATGGCACATTTAGGAATTGTATGTATGAAGAATACAACCACATTATCTTTGTTTTAATGGTGTTAGATGTACAAAAGATGAAGAGAGACCAATTTTAGCTTCTTACTTTGTGTGATGCTTCAAGATGCGAGTTATTTAGTTGTCATGTAAGGATTTTAGGATATTCAGCACCGTGACCTGAGGCTGGTTGATGTAACACACAACTTAGAGAAGAACCAGGCTTTCCTGGAACATCAGTGGAAGACCAGGTGAGATTTCTTGCAATGCCATGATAGGCATCATGGAAACTTGTTCCTCTCTGCAGAAACAATTTAGACAGGGTTCAGTTCCAATCAAAGCCACTTTAATTTAGGCAACTACATGTAGGCATCTGTGAGGACAAGGCATGAGCCAAGCCAAACATTGATGGATATTCAACATGATTGATAGAGGCATAATAAAACTCACCTTAGCATCTGTACTTACTTGAACATGGACTCCAAGTATGCTTTGAGACCTCCCATGCTATCTGAAATACCTAAAGGGGGTGATAAGAGTGACATAGGATCTATAGGAGATAGGCTTTCTGGACTGACAGATGAAAGTCAGGCAGGATGCACTGAGCATGTTAAAATTTTATTGCATGTTTAACACTCCAAGTAAAATTGCTGTCGTTAGAAATCTTTAGAAATTTCTCCTACTAGAGAAAACTTTCTTGTTGTACCTTTAGTAGTCTATGTTTATTTTCTGATCTTACTTTACATGATATCTATTTTGTTTTATTTCTATTGGTTTCGTAAAAAGTCTTATTTTTTGCTCCTTCTTTTGGAATCCCTAGCTCCACCATCTTCTGGTCACATCCTCTAACATTTATTGTGAAAAAGGAATAACATTAAAATAATTAAAATACCTTGTGTTATATGGATACTGACTGGTATTTCCTCATCACAGAAATGATCTGCACTTTAGTCCATCCCTTTGTATGTTGCATACATCAGCATATTGAAGATGTGCTTGTGAAAGGCAAAACATTACATTAGATGTTGGCTGATGTGGATTTTATTCAGAGACAAGATAATGACTTGTGCTTCAAACAGATATATCATTTTTCTTTCTTCTACTGAGTAGTTAATCCCAGAAAGTGTTATGTAGCCAGTCTAAAGTTCTTAGAACTCATGGAGCAGACACTGAACCAGAATGCAAATTTTAACATCCTGATTAGTAAACTTTTCAACATAGAGTAATGTGGTATGTATACTTAGTTTAAAAGTGTGCAAAGCTGCCATTCTATTTTGTTTGTTTTTTCTATTCAATGAATAAATAAAACCTGTAAGTGTGGTATAGTATACTGCTGAAGCCAAAGGGAGAAAGGAATTTAAAAGCCGCCCTCGAAGCTGATAACATCAATAGTCTGACTGACAAAATGTTTGACCAAAGGTGTCAAAAAGCTCCCAATCACTGAGAGTTAAAGAATCTTCCCAAAGAATGATCATTTTAAACTGGTCATGTCCCTTCTGTTTCCGCGCTGTAGGAGACAAGATAGCAATCTGGGAGGACCTTTGGTGTGACACAGTTGGACTATTCTTACAGTTAGACACAAAGTGCTAGCAGTAAGTTTGATTTCGCAAGAAGCACTGTTATAAAACACCATTGTGTCCTTCAAATAGTGCCAGGACCACTAATAACAGGGCAAAAGTGTTCAGTGTGTGATTCTCACTAGTATTTCCAACAGTGCAGATCTGAGTAGTGCTATTATGACAAAAAGGGATTCACTGCAAATACTTCACTAGGAACTACAGCTCCAGCCCACGTAATTCTCTGCCCTCCTCCTGCTGGAATAATTGAAAAGAAAACATTGCAAATGATATGTAAGAAGTGCTCTTGGCATGGTCACCAGCTGTGGCTAAAGTGATATTGTGAAATCCAAATGAATGGCTCATTATAAGGAAAACCTTTGTTCAAGTATTATGCAGTGCTGAGGAATCCACACCTCATTTGAAGGGGAAGAAAATGTTCTATTTCAATTCCTTGAAGATATGTTGCCCACTTCTTGTGGGAAATCATTTCAGTGTTATAGCTTCCTTTTTAATTCCAGCTATGTAAAAAATGTTGACCATATCAAACATATTGCCTGCTGTATTACGTGGACAAATGTTCTCTGCGAGGAGCAGAATTTTGTACAAAAGCAAAGGATCTCTGTGTCCCCTTCATCATTCTTCATCCAAAACTTGCTTAAATCTCAATAATCTGTTATTTTATATATATAAAAAAATGTGGCAGTTCTCTATATTGTGGACATGCTTGGGAGGAACATGTAGATCCTATAAAATACCTGTTGTCATATCTAAGGTGACATTTTGTTGGTTTTGCTTGATGTTATAGTAAAAGATATAGGAAATTCTTGCAAAGGAATGGAAAGCAAAATATGCAGAACACCTTTATGAATCTACATTACAGTTCCAAGGGGCTTAATTATAGATTGGCTTTGTCTCACCTCACGTGAGCTACCTAAAGGCTGAACTGTTATATCAAGTAAACCAGCAAAATTAGTGTAATTCTACTCACTCTATTTCTGGGACAGGGCTGTGCTTACCTCTAAAGCTGCTTTTTCTCTATCCATTGATCATGGGAAGACCTGGAAACGAGAATCATCTCGTCTAAGAAGATTACTAGAAGTTAAATGTCATTGAAGGACTAAATCAATGCAGTGAGTTTTACCTTATTTCTTCTGACAACTGTAAATTTTTTCTAGGGTGCAGCTAGATTGAATGGGAAGCTGGGAAACAGATGTCAGAAACAGACTTACACTTGGAGAAACTGAACCATAGTCTGCCACTACCTATTGTAGGGTCAAAATTAAATCTTTGCTATGCATTTTATGTCCTGATGTACATTTGGCTTTTTCTTTCCTGCATGTGATACATAGGATGCCAATTAAACAACCATTTCATAACAAACACTCAGCCTGGACATAATGATACAAGCAGTTATTGGAAATTTTTTGAACTACTTTGGTGTTCTATGCTGTAGCTGTGTTGGGAAACTTTGTGTCACCCAGATGATCTGGAAAGGCAGCTGGCAAAAGCAGTGCTGTTTTCACACTGAGTATGCACCTTCTTAATTCTGAGAGACGTTGTGTCGTGTGTCTACTACAGATAACAATCAGACATAAGCTTCAAATAGATATTGTCTTTTCTACTCCTTCCATATAATTTACTGGGGAATATACCATAAGAATTATTTAGTAAAATAAAATATGTTTTGTTTCTATCCCCAGATGAAACTCAGACCAAGTTCTGTGGCTCTGTCCATCCTATCAGTCATCGTCTTTTTATCTATATTCTTTCTCCAGTCACCATACTTCAGTTTCTAGAGTCTCCATGAAGCATCTTCACTGATGCTGTGAAAATTCTGTCACCTAAATATCTAGTGACTATGTTGTATCATATTTAAAAACTGAATCCCTGGAGTGCACTGGCCTACATTTCTGAATGTGCAGAGGCTGAAGAAGGTTCTCTTGGTAAGCAAAAGTACTCCAAAGAGAGTACTAGCAGTGGAGCGATCAGAGTTTAACAGTGATCTTTCTACATCTAGGATGTTGGGGAACATTCTATATGCTTCCAAAGTTTAGAGTTGAAGTCCTTCTACACAGAGCAGACTTGTGGAGCCCTTCTAAGAGGCTTTTGGATTATTTCAGTTTGACTGTAAATCAGTACTTGGTTTTACTCAATACAAACACAACAGTGAAAAGATGGATCTGGTCATTCTGCAGTGAGATCAACTCCATTAGCTATATATGCAATTTTTATTATAATAAAATGAAATATGCATGATTTTCAGAGGGAAATTAAATTCTCTGTTACTGAATGCAGCAACACCACTGGACTTTGTGAATGTCTCTGTCTATAATTATGTTAGACATTATTAAATTCATAGTTAGTTCCTTTTCTCTTAAAGAAAAATAAAAGATGCAACAATGAATGTATTTGAGAGTAGCTGGCTTAAACTTTATTCTTCATTCCTTTCTCCTAAAGTTTATGTACCCAGGACAGGTCGGGATGCAAGTTGTGGTACTTGCAAAAGTCAATTAATATAAAAGTCTTTTATTTTAAGGGGCTCTTTAGTGTTCTAAGACTCTTAACAAGCCTCCTGGGGTTAACATTTAACACCTGTGTCCTACAGAAGCCTATAATTTACCACGTGCCATCAATTTCATATAGACCAATGTATGGCTGTCAACCAGGTGCAGCTCTGTCTGCTCCATGAGAGTCTGAGTATTTTAGTATAATCCATGATGCCTTAAGTATGCTAAATAGCAAGCTGTTCTCCTCCTTTGTTAAGTTTACATGCTGAGACCACAGCTGGTAATGCCTGAAAATTGTTCCTCACAATTTTCACCTCTTCTTTGATTAGACAGAGAGAACAATGCTGACACACAGAGCTAGGAGGCCTGCTGCCTCAAAGGAGCATGTGACTTTTTAACCATCATTTGGTTCAATTCAACAAAATACTGAAACCTCATAATTCAAATTTTGAAGCTTAAATTTCTTTTGAAATAAAAAATCTGAGTTCTGAGGGTTTGTCTGTGAAAACTTTTTTACATTGCAGAATAATTTCACGATCATCAGAAAGTAGATATCTACATCATGTGTTACCATGGAAAATGAGTGGGAGTACAACCTCGTTTATCTTAAGAAAAAAATGTATGAAGAAAATGTGCCTGAAAGGATCCATAATCTCAGACTTGGTGTTCTTAAAGGAGCACTGTACAAGTTTTGGGGGTGTTTGTATCTTAAATATGTTTTTTGTAATAATACTGTTTATTTTCTTCCCTTTCTAGTGATGAATTTGGAATATGTAGAAATCAGTTGAAGTTGAGGGTGGAAAACCATAACTGGCAGAGAAATTGTAGGCTTCAAAATAAGCTTTGCCTCATGTGAACAGAAAAAAAAAATAGTTTTCTGTTTATAGAAAAATAGCTGGCTAAGAAATATGTATTTTTGTAGAGAAGATAATGGCAGTGAAAGAATGGCTGGTCTTTACCTCTTCAATGCTTTCAAGGGCCTTTTGAAATCCTGTTGGCACTGTATAGATTTTTAATTGCTTTTTATCATTTCCCTTGTGTTGCACTGTCCTCTTACAAAATTTATTTTTGGGAAACATTTCATGTTAGTTTATAGAAAGGATACCCTGATTACTGCTATATTCACTAGCTGTTTATATATAAAATTGCCTCTGAGCATAAGTGGTTTGGTTCGGGCCTTCAATTGTTTGATCTGCATAGTGTACATGATGAATTACTGTTTATTGCTTTAAACTCACCCAGGGTACACTTTATAAAAATGCTGGTTTAACTGCTAAAATACACAGAGATTACATTTGTTTGAGAAGCTAAGGTGGCTTACACAGTGAATTGGTAGGTACTGGTGCTGACCTTTGTTTGACACTCCATGGTCTCTTAAGGCTGCTTCTGAAACCACCTAGGGAATTACCAGTTTTTTTCTTGATAAATGTACTTTGACTGAGTAAAACTATATGCTCGATAAGATGAAATAATTTGGATATATTTGTGGATAATAGTACACACTTGGATTTATTGAGACTAGTTGTAAGTTCCTGTTGAGCCCAAATAAAAAAACTTGGTTGAAGAGGAAATGGTCAAAGAAAACAAATATAGAGAAAAAGACTCAATCAAAGTTTACAGGCAAAGCTTTTTGATTTTGTTTTGGAAGATAATTTTTCTTTATAAATAAATTTCTTTTGAAATAAATATCCAAAATGTGATAAAAATATTAATTCCATTGTAGGTCAAATTATGTACTGCTGTATCTAAAACATCTCTATTTTTTAACAAGAAATATTAAATTTGAGTTGATCAAAACAAACTTTTTCCTATCAATGGTATATCTTTTATAGTGGGATTTTACATGATGTACTTGGTAGCACTGTATCACAGTGATCAAAACTGTTTTAAAAAAAAAAGGAAAAAGGGTTTGTACAGAGCATAAATCAGTGGGAAAACAAAACTACATTTAGGCAAAAATAGCTATTTATTTTCACTGCATCAGTGCTTAGTTAGTATGAAATATGATCAGGTACATAGTACCAAAAGCCTTAGCCACAGATGCATTGTTTCACCAATAAAGCATTGTACATAGGGGAAAATATGTTCTAGTGAAATTGATGTGAATCTTTGTTTTCCTGACTTGATGTAGAATTTGGATGTTGGGTCATTGAGTGCTTTCCAGAAATCACTTGAGGGATCTGAAAGTGGACTGAGGAGACACTAGCAGCTTTACAGTGTTTGAAAGAAATATAAGCTTGTCAGGTCTTGTCATATAAAATGTGGATCAGCTCTGTGGATCACAGAGTAGTACTTGGTAAGGCACCTTGAATTGAACAGATTTACTGGTCCAGCTAACAGATGAATCATGTCCCACCAAGGCAACACAGCAACTAAAAAGCAGAATGCATGAGCCCATCTGGATATTTAAAAATAAATAAGAGGGTATTTAAGTCTGGCAGCACAGAACATCTGAATGCAGTTCCTTATACTGAAAAAAACCCCAAAATTTTGCTGAAACTTCCTTAGAAAAGAGTGAGAGAACTCATCATGTTTTTTTGATTTCTAGATATTGGTTGCTCTCCTTCAGGGCAGGGATTCTGACCTCCAGTCCTGACAGAGAAGAGATATTTCCCATCAGCCACCAGTAAGCATCTACTACTAGGTGGATCAGATTGATCTAAGATAAAAGTCCATATGTTGCTATGGACTGTTCAATCATTGAGGAAAGGAAAATTTCCTTCTTGTGTGATGGAGTCACAGAGAATGAAACAAAAATCTTCCTGCATTGGGTATCTTCACCCAAAATACCTGGCTTTGACCCTGATGTAAGCTGGAATATCAAGCAAGGCTAATCACAAACTGTTGTGTCTAGTTCATGTTTCTAGAGTAGTAAGGTCATTTGCAGGTAATAATGGTAATCTTCATCCTTGGAGACAAAAGACAAATTCATTTTGCCTCTGGAATGAAAAACTCCCTTTACAGGCTCTGAATCCACTGTTGACTTTGGTGGGTTGTGCATTTATGCAGCAACCATAACAATTTATCTGATATTTCTCAGTCAATCTTGCATTCATGCTTTGAGTGCTGGTTAAATAAAGATAACTCTATCTCGTATTGTGTAAGTGCTGCAGGATTCCTCAGAACAATCACAACTCTGATTATTTTTATAGTGTGGTTTTTATAGTGATATGCTTTGCCATTCTGCAGGGCTGAGTAAACATCCACTCATGCTAGACAATGTTTTTCTGTTTGTTTACATCGATTTAAGAGCTTGAATATACAGACAGTGAATCCTACATTACTTCCCTTAAACCAACACGATATGAAATCAGCTGGGCTCTGTGCCGAGAAGCTGATTTCTGGTGATAAACTGAAGTAAAACAAAATCTGCTCCATATGGTGCAATTGTAAACTTAGTGACTGTAAACAAAAACATGCTGTGTTACTAAATGTTGCTGTACAAAAGCAGTCTTGAAGCTCTATCCCTGAAGACATATCCATTGTTGGCCTTCCCATTTTGAACATACTCTTGAAGTAAAAAGGGAATTTGAGAGACTTGGTGATGCTGTGTGCATAGCTGGGGGAAGGATTCAGGTTTCCAAGCTTAGCATCATGAGCTGGGATTTACCTTGCATCCAGCAATGGCTGCCCTCACCCCTGGAGAAGATACAAAGGAATCCAAGCTCATACGAAGAGTCAAACTCCCTTTATTTCTATGTGCCACATGAATGGTATTGTGTGCTTTTATTCTCAGCAGGCATGCAAATGTGTCAGGGCTGGGGGTAATGATTCCTCAGCTTCCTCAACTTCTACTTATTATAAATCCCATATAAATCTATGCATTTTCTAGAAGAGGGAGCATGAAGCAAGGTTGAGCTGATCAGTAGACACTAAGGCACACAGATGATCTCTGCATGCAGCAACCAAGTGGCTGCAGAAGGACTGATCCAAACTAGTACTACATCTTGCCTCAGACAAAAGAAGGTTGCAGAGACCCTCAGTCGATACAAAGGAGTTCCCCAAGCTTCATTAAGTTAGCAGTGTTGTAAATTGGAGTGGATTAAGTCGCTCTTGTCTGCAGCATGTTCAATGGTCTCTTGAGTTTAGAGTTGTAGAAGAACAAAATGGAAATGTATTGGCACTGTGAATTAGCAGCAGGCTGTGCAAACAGTTTTGCTAAAGGAAAGAACAACATGCAACCTTCACTGTGTTAGAAAAAAAATGATTGATGGAAGGAGGCCAAATAAATATTACCCCCAGCTTCAAACTGTAAAAGTGTTTAGAGTTGGTTAAGGACCCCATGCACTCCTCCCTCACTGTAAAACCGGAATCTTGAGGAAACGGAACATAAGGAACTGGAAAAAAAGAGCAGAAGATTTATTGTTGTTTTCAACAGAAATGCTCATCAGTCCCCTTAGCAGAAAAGGAAATGAGCATGCTTTTCTCTTTCAGCTAAATGAGGGTTTTCTAGAATGCCTACTTGCCCATATAACTGTGGAATGACATAAAGAAAAAGAATATCAAATTGCTAACTGCAATAAGTAGACAGTATTTTTAGATTAAAAACAAACAAGAAGTACCCTATTGTTTGACTTTGACAGGACAACCGTGCCTTTGGTTTAGATCAAGAAGTGTCTCTGGCTCTATTGTTGCAAGCCTGCCTGAAGCATCAGTAAAGGAAGGGACTTCCAGTTTTTATTAGAAATTCCCACTATGACAAAGATTATTTTTGTTCTTAACCTATTTTTCTTTTGTTTTGATCACTCAAATAGATGTGTAATGTTTGGAGGCGGTCTGGGGTAAAGCTACAGCTAAACAGACTTTTTTAAAAAGCAACAAATCCTCAGTTCTGTTCTGAAATGGGATGTTTATGTCAAGGGACTTATTAAGGGTTGGAGGGAGGCAGTTCAGCTTTCCAGGTCCTCATGAGCCTTGTTTGGCACCTGGTTCTGCTTGCTTATCCAACAAGAAGCAAAGGTAGTTGGCAGTACTGAAAAAGGGAGGAGGAGAGGTAAACAGATCAGGACAAAGAGAAACTGAAAAGTACAAGGAATCTGAAAACTTGAATAATGAGCACAGTAATTTCTAGTAATCATGGGACAGGCACCAAGGGTAAAGTTTCCTCTGAAGAAAGTGCTGTAAAACTGAAGCAGAGTACAGAACACATAAGCAAAGTTCAAATCCAAACATGACACAGAGATGACTGCAGCTGCACCCATGGTTGACTTCCTCTGTGATGATGGCCACCAGCCAATCTGCAGTGCTAGAACTACCACCAGATTTCCCAGAAGCATTTAGCATAGTTATTCACAAGGCTATAGGTAGACAAATGGAAGCTTCCAGATGGTTAAATGGATACAGAAACACCTCATGAGGTTTCCTCTCCCTCCTCACCGTTAATGTCTTGTTGACTGTTCCTTAGATTTGACTGTAACATAAATCACCACCCTCAAAATTCACCAGTAACATGTCAGTCTTCCTGATTGTGGTGTATATTTGCAGCATAAAATATACATAGATGTTTGCCCTGAATATCTTCAGAAAAATACTGTTTTAAAAGGGTTATATATTTCCCTAAATTTGCTTACTGAGCATTCTGAAGCCTTCTCTGATTGGAGCTTGATAACACAGCATTGTTTTTTCCCCCCTTGTCAGTCTTAGTACATTCTATCCCTTTCCTGGCTTTGGTCTTTTCCTCCTCCATAAGCAATTTGTTTCTCCTTCCAAACCGTTCAATTGCAGATGGGTAAGAGAAGGAACTCCTTTTATCTCCAATTACCTTGTTTTCTCTTTCAAGTGGACTGGCAAGGAGAAACATTAAGGTTAAATACTCTGCACTGCCCTTTGCCTGATGATGCACAACCAGCAGCAACTGATACCAGTTACCACAATTTCTAGAGTGCAAACGCAGAATTTCTCCAAATATTACTCTCTCACTTGTTATGGCCCATTATGTGGAAATCCTTATCTGCACTCATGATTCACTGAAAGAGTTGCATTCTTCTACAGCATTGATGCAAACAAGGCCCACAACATCTGCCAGATCCCATATTAATTCATCATAATTAGGCTTATTCTGAATTGACCCTTTGTAGATCTTTATGGCAAAAATCCTGTTTCAAAACTCAATTTGACTTGTAGAGCCCTCACTCTGAAAGAAATGCTCATGAAAAATAATTATCCTTTTTTCTTTTTCATTGATGTGGAAACTTTCATAAGGAGCATAACACTTAACTGCTAACACCTGAATCTCAAATGACCCCATCAATCCACTTAGACTGCTGTTGCATATTGCAACTTGTTCTTTCCTTAAAACACAGAAGTACAGTCCAGGGTGTAACACACTGTGCAAGTAGAGAAGCAATTTAGACCAGTCAATAACTTCCATCTGTTCCAAAGCAGTGAGCCTGAAAAGAGTTTCTTTATTTTAGTATGATTTCACAGCAATGACTATCCACTTTTATTTGTGCCAGACTAATTAGTGTATCCTATACAACTATTGCATATCCTCTACATATTTCTGAGTGGCATCAGCACAAAGAAGTGAACTGTCACCTTGGGATGCTCTAACAATCCTTTTAGGATGTAATTTATTTCTTTTCTGGGGCCTGTCTGAAAAATGCTAATAAATTTTCCTTAGCTTTGTGTCATACAAGCTCAACAAAAAGTATTTATTTATCTTTTTTTAACATACCTTTTGAGTTTACTTGCATATATACTTGAATTACTTTTGCTTCCTGGTAAATATATGCAAATACTTGCTAAGAGCTTGCCCTTCTGTTTACTGACTCTTAGAGAATTTCTCACATTCAAGTGAAACTGATTTGCTCCTCATTTTTAACAATATGTTAATAACAATATGTTTAATTACCTACATTATTTGTTAATAAATTTCCTTTTAAGCAGGAGCTGTAAAGTAATTGCCAAAATGGATCTGTATTTTGGAAACCAAGAAATACTGCTTAGTTGGGACTCCCAGATTTAATTTCTCAATTCTCCTCTCACTCCCTGGAGCAACAGCCTGACAGCAGAAGCCATTGTTCAATGAGTACTCATGAACAGCTCTTGGAGTCTTCATGTTCCTGGCATCATTTCTGCCTTAGAAGCTACATATTTTGGCTATCATAGGTACACAAAACTTAAAGATTTTTGGGCTCTTAGCTGTCATGTGCAAAGGCAAGATATTTGATCTCCTCAGAGACTCCATACCTCTTGCTATACAACATACAAGAAGCTGTACTGAACACCAACAGAACCAGTATTTGTCTGAGCTTAGATGCTGAAATTGTAGTCTCAGTGTAACCACTGGATACAGTCCCTCTTCTATGCTGCTGGTGTTTGGAAGGTTCTCAGGAAACGGACTTCACCCTCTTCATAATCTTCACTTTGCCATCAGATAAAGTAAACACCAGAAATGTATTACCCATGTACCTCTTAGAATCAAAACCTAAGTGAAACAAAAATTTAATTAATTGATTACAGGAAGTTCACGAGTTTAGGAAAGAACTATGCAAACATACAAGAACAATGAGCTTATATGTTGCCCACACAAACACAATGAACTAACTCATTATACCAAAGCCTAGTAGGGGGACAGGATTACCGGGAGCCCCAAGCCAAGATTGTGCTCTTGCAGGACTGTATCTGACTCTGGTCTGGTTGCTCTGGGCTGCAGAGAAACAGGGAACTATGGGCTAAGTCATGAACTTATCACCCTGGCCCCAGCAGGTATTTCATGTGTCTGAGATCTGCCAGGTTTGAGTGACAATACTGACACACTCCTTTCATATCTGAGAAGATTTTCACTCACTTTCTAGAGAGAGAACAAAACCACAGAGCTGCCATAATAATTGCTGCATTCTGACACCTACCCTTGCACGAATTGTCAGAGAACTGATTTAAATGACAGCGTTAGAAATATTTTGAACATCCCTGGTTAAGAAAATAAATTGGCCCCCAAGAGGAGAGCCTAGAAAACTTAAAGTACTTGTTTCTAGATATGAACTGCCCAGAGTAGTTAGTTTGTAGATAGACCCTGGAAGGCCTGAGATCCAGATGGTCTTGCATTGTCAGAGCAACACAAAGAAGGTAGAGAAAAAATCCAGAGTGTGAAAGAAACTAGATTCATTCCTCTTGAATGGTAATTTGTAGCTGTAAGGATGTTGAGAACACACCAATGTTTTGGCTGCTGCTCAGCAGTGCTCACACAGAACCAAGACTGTCTCCACCTCCATCCCACTCTCAAAGGACTGTAAGTTGGAGGTGGACAAGAGGATGGGAGGGGACATAGCCAGGATTGCTGAACCAAAGAAGAAAAAAGTTATTTTCATTATAATTATCATATCTCATTATAATTATCATAGAATCAGAGCAAGTCCTACAACAGATCAGGTTGCTCAGAGTCTCATCAAGCCTGGCCTTGAATACCTCCAGGGGTGGAACTTCCACCACCTCAATGGGCAACCCTTTCCAGTGTTTCTCCACCCTCATGATGAATTTCTTTCTAATGTCTAATCAAAATATGCTCTGCTCTAGTTTAAAACCATTGGTCTTCAACCTGTCACTCAATGTCCTTGCAAAATCCCTCAGATTTCCTGTAGGACCCCATCAGGTTCTGGTAGGCCACTATGAGGTCTCCCTAGAGCTTTCTTCTCTCTAGACTGGACAGCCTGAACTCTCTCAGGCTTTCCTTGTAGAAGTGCTCCAGACCCTCTGATCATCCTCACGGTCCTCCTCTGGACCATCTCCAACAGGTCTATGTCCTTCTGGTGCTGAGAGTACTGAACATAATATGAATGGAATCTGTGGCACAGGTGCCACTGCTTTTCTTCATGAACCTCTCCACATTCAGAGAGAAAGTTGCAAGACTGACAAACTGCTAGTACCTCACTTTCTCCTGCCATTTTTCTTGAAGGGCCCAGCAGTTCTTGATACCACAGGATAAAATATCTGCTATGTAATATTCTCTCCCATCATGAGACTAGGTGATGTGTACAGAGGTACAACCTGGTACTTAAGGTCATATATTAGATACAAAGACAAGATGGGAGAATATGGATGAGCAGAGGGTACTCCAGTGCATCCGTAACTATTATATCCTTCCAACTCTCCAGATCAAATGGTTTTCCTTAATTTTTTGTCTCTGGAATAGCAGCCCTCAGTTTTAGTCAGCCAAGGAGTTTCGTTATTCTTCTTTATTAAAATAGACTTATCAACTTATTCCCAAGAGTCAACTGAGCACAGCACTTCTGCATGAAACAATAACATAAATATTTTAAAACAAAAACATAGATAAATATAACAAAGTGATTAAAAAAAAGGAATCATAATTGTGAAAAACAGTCATATTTTGCTATTCATGTTAAATGGGTACCTACTGAGATGGTTAGTTAAATTTTATACCAAGAAGCACAGTCAACGTAAAATGTCGGTCTTGATCTTCTAAATAGCCATACTGAACTACTCCCTTTCACTTCAATTGCTAAGGCATAGTTAATTTTTTTTTTAATTTGGTGCCTGAAAACAGAAATATTTTTGACTGTCAGAAAAGGCCTTTAGGCACAAATTTTGCTGCATCTGTTTCTCTGACACAATAAATCTGCTAAAATCATTGGAATGAAATAAAAGATATATTAACCAGCAAGGACTGTTGAATCTGCCTTCAATCTTCCCCTTGGGAATGAAGAATTAGCAAAAATAAGCTACAGCAAACAACTGAGCCAAATTTAGTTAGAACCTCAGTGGGGGAAAGAAAGAATCCAAAGTCTACACATACAGCAAGGTTAATTCACTCATTAGTGTTATCCTTGGATGTGATTTAAATCTATTCATATAAGGTTTTTTAAAAGAAAATAAAAAATGAAAAAAAAAAAAAAACAAAACTTTTTTCTAATAATATACATCAATTATGTTACTTTTTCTGCAATAGGATAGCTCCTCCCTGAAGACCAATAGTCTAATTTAGAATTTAGAATTTAGAAACAGAGGTGGATATAAGTGTTCAAATGTTATGATTTTATGAGCTTGCTTTCATTTTTTTGCATGAAATCTGGTGAGGGTAGCTCTTCTTTGTTGGCCAACACATTTCTAAGTATCTCACAATTTACATTAAAAGAGGAGTAGGGCTGTGTGTTTAGTGCTGTTTCCCCTGTTTCTGTCAGTTTTCGGGATTACTGATATCCCCAGTCGGCCCAGTTGAAATATTATAATGTGCAATCTACACACAGTTACCTCCTACAGTTGAATAAAACATGAACTCAGACTTTTCCCAATACTCACAAATCATCATTCATACTCATAACCTCTTTTGGCATAATCCAGCTTACTAACCTGTCCTCTTGTATGCCAGAGATACTATTAACTGTCAAAGTAATTATCAGCTGAGCACAGATATTCTTGAAGGGTTTTGACTGTCCCATTTATCTCTCTGCCAGCTGGTTGAGTCTATCTCAAAACATAGCAAAGAAGCAGGTCCTGATTCAGTAACTGCTATAGCTAATATAAATTAACTTCAACTTTTCAAAATGACAGCAGACTTTTTTCCTTTCATTGTATTATCATTTCAGACTCTTTAGGCCTCCAAGGCACTAAACAGCTTCACATGCCATGATTTGGAAGGTGTTTAAATCTCAGTGACGTCTGTAGTGTCAGAGTGGAAAGTGGTAAAGTTGTTTCTGTCCCTGACCATATTGGTGTTTCGCTTGGGAGGATAACAGTTCAAATCTGGCTTCTACCAAAGACTGATTCCATATCCCACTGTTTTTCATGTCTGAAAAACTTTATATGAATTATTCACGTGCATGGGAAACAACGTCTGTCTGGCTTCCCCAGACTTTCACTAGACATGATAGTCAATCTTTCTGTGGTCCAGGATGTCTCGAGTTCTATTTAGTTTCAGGGTTTTTTTGTTGGAAGACTGATGAATAATGTATTCTGTTGAATTATTTTCCCTAAAGAATGAAAAATGTTTATTAGTGAATTCAACATGCACCTACTTGTACAATCTGGAGACATATAAAAATTTTGGCAGAGAATAAGAACTTAACATTACTTTCTTTTTCATATGAGATTCCTCATGCTTTCCTAGTAATCATACAATAAAACTGTAGGATGAAATCCAGCAAATAGAAAGTATCTTGAGTGGGTTTCAGACAATGACTTTATATCTGAATATATTACCTAGTGGCTACTTGTTCGTCATGTTTATGCAATATTGCAAAATGAAAGGGCAAGTACTCACATGAGAGTATATGATCTATTGCCTTGTTTGATCCCAGTGGTTTCCCAGGAATCTGAATGATTTATTATTACAAAGCGTTTTTTTCCAGCGCTGAATGCTGCTTCTCGGTAGCAGATTACCAAATCAAGTGTGAAAAAGAACTCGTTCCTCCCATTCCCCAGTGGTCACACAGCATTCTCAGCAGGGCAAACACTCATTGCACAGTTGCGTGAGTGAGGTTGTTCTAATGTGGGTGTGAAATATGTCTAGGAAGTAGGGATTTGAAGGCAGGATACAGCCAGCAGTACAGCCAGTTAAAGAAGCTGAATTTCCACCTCAGTACCCAGTCAAGCGCTTCCCGACTTTTTGAGGGAAACAAATTTGGCAAACGAAGACCTGGACACCTAGGGTTTCACTCATCTCTGAAACAGAAATCATAATGATAGGAATAAAAATATATTTAATGAGGGAAACTTGCTGTAGTTGCCATTGGAAACACTATTCAAATGTGAAATTAATGTAACTATGCACTGCATATTAACACAAAAATTAGTGTCTGTCTGTTAATGAGATCTGGCTTATTATGGACTTGCTTTCCAAGGGAAGCAAAGGAAGTGTTTAGGGTTTCCACCTATAATACAGTGGAAACATGAGAAAACAGACTGCAAGTACCAATCCTGCATAAGTGGTAAGCAAATTCCATTTACATTTTTCATGAAAGATCTCTGTGCTTGAAGTCCATAGCATGACTGATCACAAGAGGTGTTCCTAAAACAACTCCTGCCCTGGAATTATACACAGGAAGTTAAATGAGATTTGTGGTCTCTCAGAATAAGTGATTGCAAATCCAGTGCTTTACTTTTTCTTAAAAGGGTCTTAATTTCCCAGATGGTGATTAGGAGGTGATTCCTCTCCTAGTACAGGTCAGATGTGCAAATTTAGGTCTGGGAAGAGGAGAAATAAGAGTACATCCAGCATGCTGCTGATGCGGGTGGATGAAGTGATTTAGGGCACTATGATAATCACAGAATCATAGAATGGTTTGGGTTGGAAGGGACCTTAAAGACCATCTAGTTCCAACTCCCTTGCCATAGGCAGGGAGACCTCCCAATAGATCAGGTTGCTCAATGTGGTTTATACTTTTTATCTGGTGATTTCTTTTGCTCCCTTCTGAAATTATCTAAAGGAAAAGATTAATGAAGCAGAACACAGTGTGAATGGAAAACTGGGGAAATGCTATTGCTGTGGTAAAGGGTAGGGTAAGACTTAGTTGTTGATTATTCAGGTCCTTCCAAGGTGTTTAATGTTTCTGCTTTACCCCAGTCAGACTGTGCTTGTTTTCCAACTTGGGACACAATGTCTGCCTGCAGGGAAATAAATCCTTGTATATCCTGATAGTATAACTGCTTTCTGTATTGCCAGGTGGGAGCACAAGTGGAGTAAATTCAATTATCAGCAGGACCCCCCCAGAAAATAAATTCCTTTTCTCTGACTGAGTATAACAGCAGGAGTAAAGCCTGGGTGGCTCCCTTCATTCTTTGTTTTCCTTTCTTTGTGGTGCCTCAGTTTCTTGATTTTGTGTTCTCTTGATTCTGCTTCTCACTATTTACACTGGAGCTGTAGCATTTTTGGCCCTGGCTTAGAAAAGGAAACTGAGCTCTTCATCAGCATAAAGCCAGCATCACCTTCATGTTCTTATTCTGCATGGTTTAACACTCAGGCACTTCTCTTTTATGGTCCTAGCCATTACCTGCTTAACACTCACAAAGTGTCATACTCAGCTGCTCCACCTTACATGTAGCTTTGGTAGACATACAGAAATTACGGGGAGGAAATACTGGGTAACTCAAATTTCACCAGCAATGGCCAGCTACCTCAGAATTACAGCAGCCTTTTCATTTGCTATCCCCACTTCACATGGACTACATGGAAAACACACAGGTCCTCATGACAAATAAAACTAAGAAAAGAACAAAGAGCTTTTCAATCAATTAACTGTAAACATTAGAATGCTCAGTGAGTAAGCTGAAGCACAAAGCATTGTTATCTCTCTCACATTCTTTGAACTTTATTATCTGACAATGAGTTAATTTCTAGCTTGTGCGGCCCCATTCTGCAATTCTCTGGTATCCTGGCACAGTCCTGTGCAAGAGTATTCATCTCAAGTTCTTCAGATGTTCAGTAAAGAATGAGAAGCACTTAAAAGAATTTCCACCATGATATCCCTTTGTCTTTACCAAATGGTCACTGTACTAAAATCTTGTAAGAACTACTGCAACTGCAACTGTAACTGAGTTGTTTTCTTCACAGGGCCAGAGTGTTCTTGGCAGGACTCAGAGCTATGCAGGAATAGGTATGTAGAATAATGTAGAATAGTCAGGGACCACAAAGGCCATCTATTCCAATTGTCTGGCCACTTCGGGGCTGTCTAACTAAGGACAGTGTCCAAACACCTCTCAAATACCACTGACAGACTCGGGGTATCAACCACCTCTCTAGGAAGACTTTCACTAGTTTGTCTGCTCCCATGCTGAAGGAATACTTCCTAATGTCCAGTCTAAATCTCCCTTGGGGCAGTTTTGAACCATTGCCATTGGGTATCATTATCACTGGATAGCAGCAAGAAGAGCTCAGCACCTCCCTGTCTACTTCCCCTCCTCAGAAAGCTGTTGAGAGCGTCTGATCATCAGACAGATGCAATGAATACCTTCCCACAGACAACACTGATTGCCCAAATGTCTAAACACTTGACTATCATTACATTTGGACATCATGTTTCTTTATTTCTTATGAACTGTGTTGTGCAGCATACCTGGACCCTAAGCTGACCATAGAACTTTTTGGAATTGTCAACATCCATTTTCCTGTGCTAGCTGTTTTGTTTCTGAGCAACACATGTACATTTGTTTTTCATATAGCAATCACATCATCAATTGTACTTATGCAGCCTTCTATGTATATATCACCCAAGTTCTGCATTCATCCCCCAAAAAATTCTTCTAGCATTTGTTTTGCAACAGAAATGTTTGGCCTATATATCCTAAGTCAGTGTTTGAAAAGAATCTCTTCTGCATGGAATAGTATTCTGGGATAAATAGCAATAATTCCTAGTGCCAAACTGATATATTGGGAATAATCATGTAGTAGGGATTCAAACTCTCAAACCCAGTCAATAAAGGCAGGCAGAGCAAATGTCCTCTGGCTCAATCATGCATTGGTATAACATAGACACATTCGTAGTTTTTATTAGAATCTTCTGTTAGCTCGAGATGAGGACATTTGGTTTGCTTGAGGGCTAACTGAGGGAAGATGATGAGAGGAAGTGGATATGGTTGCAACATAGTGTTCAGATGTGGTAAACTGAGCTTATTTCACCCCAAAGTCTTAAAGGAATACAGACATGCATTTTTGGGTTGGCAGAATTGTTTCAGAGATAATACCCTCAAATTTACTCTGTAGATATCCTGGGTAACTTAAACTGCCTGAATCCAGTTAAGTAAACAAAGCATTATTGTTTATTTGAATGACAATGAAACCCATACTGCAAGGTAAATGATTCAACATGATCCATCAAGGATTGATATTTGCTAGAAAACAACTGCCAGAATTAATCCACAGACTAAAATATAATATAAAGCAGGCAAGCCTTGTTAAACATCACTTGGATGGACACTGGGATATTGTGTATTTCATCACTTTAAGTGGTTCCTTTATCAAGCAAGTCTCTCAAATCAAAGCCAAAAACCTTGAATGTAGGGGGCAAGGGGAAGGCATTAAGTACATATTGTACTTACAGCCGCTGGATTTTGCTCACAAATTTGAATTGTCCTTAAAAGTGAAATTTCTTAGGTTTTGGCATGTTCTTAGGTACATGGGAGAAGGTTTTCTCCTTTGGCATACTGCTTTTTCTGTTACATATCCTTATTTCATCAGTTATACACACTGAATGTGATTCCAATCTTTTTCTCCCTTGTTTGTTGGACCACTGAACCAGGGTAAATGAAGGCACATGGCCAACCATATGGTAACAATAACACCAGTGCTGCAGTGGAGGAAGATCAAGAGTTGCATATACATAAGGTAATATGGAATATATTTATACAATTTTGAAGAATATCACTAGTCTGTTTTTTTCAGTAATATTTATGTTCTTTGGAATGACAGAACGAGGTCAAATCCAAGATGCATTACACTGGAAGTACCAGTCAAAGAGAACTTGTTCCTTTCATCTATTTTGGATTTTGATCTTGTAACTTTGTGGAAATTATAATGTATAAAGCATTAATGGTATTTGCCTGGAAAAAGTGTAAATTTTTATCAGAAAAACTGATGTAATTAAAAAAATGGTATAACAGAATGCTTCATGTCTCAAACAGTGGAACTAAAATCTATGTCCTTTACCACTTCTTATTGTTTTCAGAAAACCACATTTATTGGATCAATTTCTTATGTCAACTGAAGTGCCCAGAAAAGTTGTGCTGCAAACATATAAACCTGTTTATAATTACTAATTCAAATTTTCACCTAAGCCATAGTAAAAAATCATTAAAACATGACTTCCCATCATTTAAATCTAATCTTTGCCAGTCACCATAAACTTTGGAAGTTCCTCAGACACACTTAGCCATCAATCTCAGTTTGGTTTTGAGCTGCTTAACTTGAAATTGTTTTTTATCACTTTTCAGTCATGTCAGTCAGAGCAGGAAAGATATCCAAAAGTAATAAATGGAGTTGTGTACAATTGCAACACTTTGAAATGCTTTTTTAATGAAGTGGAAGCACTGGAGCTTTCATGAGAAACAGGGGAAAACATCCTTTAAAACTGTATTAATTTCCATGACAGAGGAGTTGAATTAATTCTAAATATTTGATTAGTTTGTTTTAGATGTTAAACTGAGCTACAGGATGAGTATACTAATCCAAGGAGACTCATAAATTTAACAGTAACAAACTGTTATTCCTATGTGATTAGGAAGGAAGAGGGATTCCTCCTGGACCAACCCTTTTTTAAGAAATGACTTTTCAATTTGTGAGGGGGGGATGCAGCTGGCTGCAATTCAATGTACTTGTCTGACAACCAGTTTTGATTGACAACTGTAACTGGCTACTTGAGTTTTCTTAGCACACCCAGATTGTGAGTTAAAATATACTGGTGTAAGCTAGCACATTTATTTTGCCATTAGGAAAGTTGGGCAGACATATGATGCATGCAAAGAATTTTAGTTGTTAAATGTCTTTCAGCTTTTACCTGAGTGATGTTCTTTGGTGGCGGGAGTTAGCTTCAAGAAGATATTTGCTTCTGAGGGCTGAAGCCAACATTTTTCTTTGCACCTGAAACTGAGGCATAGAATTTATTTTATAGATGACAGTAAGAAGAATTCATAGCTAAGGGAGGGGCTGAGAAACTTAAAGGAAAAGTAGCAGTGAGAGATAAAAATAAGAGACATGAAAGGGCTGATCTTCCTTTCTACATATATTTTATTTCCTTGTCAGAGCTGTCCAATATGTAGATCTTTCCTTTATTAGATCCTTCCTGAATCAGAGTATGTTTTGCACATGCAGTTTTGCTTCTACAGTAAACAGTCAAGACCGGTGGGAGAGCAGGTCATTTTGCTTCACTGTACCCCCAGGTTATATGAAAATGTCATCTCTTGGGCTGAGACCCATATTTATCTATTGTTTCAAGAGAAATTGATGTAGATTGTCTGAACAGACTTGTTCAGGAAACACACATCAAACAGAAGGTTTCAAAATTATTGTACTAAGTTTACTGTACATTGTACCATATAGAGTATGGAGCCACCTCTCTCCACTGAGGTGGGGACAGTTTCCTAAACCACAGAGGACAGCAAGAACTGTTTGTGGGTTGTTTCAGAATCAGGTTGAAGCTCAAGATACTGGGTTGCTCAGTTTTAACCTCCTGGTCTGGAGTCACCAGACCCAGTGACAGTCCCAAAATGCTGCACAGACAACCAGCAACAGCACTAAGCCCAAGTGGCCTTCCACTGTTGTTGTCCCCTGTCAAATGTGAAATATCCTCAGAAGTTTTCAACCTGCTGAAGAGATCATCTTCTACTTAGAATTTTAGCTATTCTTTGTTCCATTTATCTCCTCCCCCAGGAGGGGCTGTATGATTGTGAGGGGGAGCAGCAACAGCAAACACATCATCCAGGCACGATGAGCCTTAACAGCAGCAGTTAATGACCTCTGGAAAAGAGGAAACTCAAACAGTAGGCTGATTTCCTCTCCAGTTCCCAGACAGGGCTGTGAACACCTGGCAGGAGAAGCATTCTTCCCCGACTGCAAAAGCTGTGTGATTTCTCATTCATACAAATGCATGTCTGTTAAACAGGCTCAATCTTTCCTTCCAAGCTGGAATGGTTTTAGGATGAGGTTTGCAATATACGAAGCAGGAAAATCCAGCTTCAAGAGAACATTGTCAAATCTTACTAGAATGTAATAGATTACTTTTGAAGTCACTTCCAATTGTTTGAACAGTTCACTGAAGCTGGTGAGGAGAGTCCTTGACCTTCTGGGAAAAAGCCTGCATATATTCAGTGCTTAGATTTTTCAAAGCATTTTACAGATATTAAATCATCTGTAAACTCCTTTTAGAGAATAGGAAAGTGATGTCACCTTCACAACTGAAGGGGGAGAACAGAGAGTGAGCACAGTTTATCCTTGGCATGTATGTACTAAAGAAAATTTTCAACAGCTAAAGAAAATCTGCACCAGTCTCCATCCTCAAGTAACAGGAACGAACTACTCAAAGAATTTTAGGCTCAGTTTATATCATTTGGGTTGTGTGATTTAAACAGTAGCAATTGAGATAATAGCTTAATATTATACACAGAAGGGAAAGAGAAAGGGAAAGGAAAAGGAAAAGGGAAAGAGGGGGAGGGGAAGGAGAAGGGAAAATCCTCTCCTTGATTCACCACTTTCTTACGTTTGCACTTTCTCTGACAGCAGCAACTGATAACTCTTGAATAAGCCAGCATGACAAGAATTTAATGTGAAAAGCAGTAGAGTTGAGAAAAACTCTTTTTTTTTTGTGCTCATAGTATCTATCTTTTAATGGCCCAGCCTAAGTATTAATCATTCCAAACCACTGAAACCACTTTTTTACTGCTAATCTGGAAGCTCAAAGCATCTGACCCCCAGCAAATCCATACATGCCCAGTGGACACGTGTCCTATGTGTCCCAAACTGCTCAGAATCTGTCCTATGTGAAGAAGATTTTGGAGAAAGTTCTTTTCTTGGTCCTTACACTTTAATTTTTTTAATTGAAGCTGAAAAAGAGGCCAGAAATCAAGCTTTATTCCATCTGTGGGTTTATTAATGTTATTCCATTATTGCAGTAAATCATATTTCTTAAAAGAATTTAAAATCTCTCTTCCTGGCCAATAAGCTTATACCTCCTCATATAAAGTAAGTTATCCTGCACAAAAACAAGCTGACTACATGATAAAGGAAAATAAATATAGTATGGAATTTAGTGCTACACAAAACAGAAGGAAGTCTGTAACAGGCAGAGTTGCTAAGAAAAACTCACTTTTCAGAAATCTGGTCCATCTTCATTCTTCTTATACATGTCATCTATAAATAGAGGTAAAGTGCTGGAGTTCGTGTTTTCCTCCAAAGCCAGCCTGTTAGCTGAGAAAGGTGATGTGCTGCATCACATCGGGCTCCTCAGTGAACTTGTGCCCTGAATACCTGACCCACAATATTCTCTCTCCCAGATCAGACAGGTGTGAATGTTGATCAGGTATTTCCCATCACCACATGACAGCAAAGCTCCCATCACACATTTTGTACTTGAACTACAGGAGTGAGGGAGCAGCCTCCAAAATTGTGATGACATGGCCACTGTTAGTTTTGTGTTTCAGTCTTATATTACATCCCAGCACAAAGTTCTGGGCTTCAGCTATAAATAACTGCATTGACTCACATTTCACATTGGCTGCAGGCATCATAATGATGTATCTCACTTTCTACCTAACCTGCGGATGCATGAGTTACACAAAGACTGAGTCAGTCAGAAAACCATGTGTGGAATCTGCAGCCCCACCATGGGCTCAAAAATACATTCAAGCCACCTGTGAGGGATATCTTTAGAGGAAGAAGGGCGGAGATGGCTTTTGGCACAAATCCAGAATAGATCCTTTCAACTAACATTTGGCTTGCTGGATTTCGTTATCTAGCTATATTAAGCTTCCCTTTAATGTTTTTTAACTTCTCATTTGTATCTCCCAGCCCCTTTCAGGGAAGATCATGTGTTCTTCACCTTTATACTGTAGCAGTATAATTTGAGGTTTGTATGAAGGCTGGGCCAGCCCAGTTGGTTGAGGGCTGAGCGAATATTTATTTCATTACAAGGTGGCATCAATTATGTCAGCCATTCTCTTTCCAGCTTTGGGATTAATTTGCTTGCCCTTTTAAGTTGTATTTATGCAGCTTTCATCAGCATTGGTAGTTCCTGTAGCAGGGCAGTTTAGCTGGTAGTCTTTGCCTGCTGCTCTGACTGCCCCTCTGTTACCTTTTTCACTCTCCATTTTGTATTTGGTGACAGAAAAAATAGTCTCTATTATAGGAAGAAGGAATGATAGAGACTTGTTTTTTTCCAAGTAGAAAACAATGTCTCAGATCTGACCTCAGCAAAACTACTCCGTGTGGTGCTTTTCTAGTTATGCCTTAAAGAACTGGATTGTGTCCAGGCTCTGGTGTGCTACTAATTATCCCAGCTTTTGGCTAAGAATGAACTATAAATCTTTAAACACCAACACATCTGATTAGGCTTGATTTTTTTGGCACTGTTGTGGTACCTCCAAACAGAAAACTGTTTTTACAGAACAGGTTCAGCACATCTGATACTTCCTTGCATGCAATACTTATCATACAGAGGTTTATTGCTGCAGGAAGTGAATTTCCCAGTTTTATTCTTTACCAAATTGAGGTAAGGCCAGATCTTCTCAACATAACAATGTTGTCCTGAGTGATGTTTTCAGTAGTTCAGCATATAGCTCTTGGATTGCAATACTGGAGGCAAGTGGCAAAAAAGGTCTATCTTAAGTTGTCTATGTCCCTTGTCAATGAAAAATAGTTCCCTTGTGTACACAAACAGGAATCAGGTCTACTTTGTTTTAAATATTTCCCCTTCACTAATGATGTTTTTACACATTCCCTTGGGAGTCTACTCCATTTGGATGGAGATTTTCCTGGCTGTAAACTCTACATTTTTATTTCACATTCAAATCAGAATTTCTACATTCAGGTATTAATTTCCCCTTTATCTGCTTGCATTCTTCAAATACCCACAGACGTTGTCATGCTCCAGCTTTTTGTATTTTAAACAACCTATAAATACTTAACTCTTAGTTGTTCTTCAAAAAATCCATCCATTTCAAAGCCATGATTGTTCTTTAACACCTTTTTCTAAATGCCTTCTGTCTTTCAGGAATCACCTGTTGCCTAGCAAGAAACAGAAGTACAGATACAGATAACCAGACTGGAGCAGAGACAAACTTTGCAGGTGGTGAGGAGAAGAGGAGCTGCAGACCTCCATATGCTTTAAGGTGCTTGGCTGAGCTGTGGGTGTTGTGTTGAGTGGAGAACTTCGCTGTAGTAGAACTCAGTGATCCCATTTGCCTTCCAGAACAGACAGATACAGAACAATGAAAGTGTGTCTCAGTTCTTAAAGTATTCTATTTAAAGGAATAACCCAAATTCTACTCAAGATTACAGCCTCACAGAGATCAGTTGCAATGATAATATCAAGGATCAGGCTGTTATCTCGTATATGGGATTTTCAATCTTTCCTAAGTATTTATTTTCCAGTGGAGTTGATTACTCAAAGTGTAGTGAATTTACGGCTATCAACAAGCAAGTTTACACTAGTAGTTACACAGGCCTTACAGTGGTAGCCCAGGGGCTATCAGGCATACCCAGAAATGATCAGAAAACCAGTGTAGCCTACATTGCTGTGCTTCATTCATTCATGGTGGTATTGGGAGCTATTTCCCTTCGGACATGCCACAAAAGCTGATGTACCATCCTTTGATGGAAATGGCACACACTGTTTAATGATGTCTTTGAAATTTTGCCAAAGTTTCCATAAAAATACTCAACACAATCTTTGCTCAGGTCCAAGAATTTGAACTGCACAGGAGTATCCCTATTTATTTTTGCATACTGCAGTGAGGAGCAATCAAAGCTTGTGCTTTTGCTCTCATTTCTACAACACCATCTGGGGACTTTCTTCACCTCAGTGATAAAAGTGGTTCTTCTCTTTCCAATTGCACACATTAAAAAAATCATGAATCTGAAAAAAATCAAGATAACAGAACTAGTAGACAGAACTAGTAGTTTCATGCTTCCTAGTGGTGTCTGGAACTCTGAACATGTAAGAGTTTGTAGTTACCTAACTCATTAAGAGAGTTAGCTGATCAAAAATAGGTTCAAAGAAGTTTCATGTTTGCAAAATGTGATACCTAAACTTCTCTTTAGGAACCAGTAAGGATAGAGGATAGGTTTTACAGCCTTTCTTTCATGATGTGAAGGGAAAAATATTTCCCTTTCTATCCATTAGATATTTTGTTCCTAGAGATAGCTTTCTTTCAAGCCCTGAAGAGGATTTTCTTTTAAGAAAAAAAGAGCTATTTTACTGCTTCAACTCTCATGTAACATCAAGGATCAGGTACTTATGTATCATCTAACATTCTGCTGTTTGATACCATTCAAATGTAACTGCTGTGAGTTCTTCTCTGAAGAATTCTTGTAAGATATTGCTAGCCACTGACATCTCTGCACTCTACTGAAGTGTGCAGAAGTGCCTTCACTCATGGAGATCTACCTCATGCATCACAAGCAGTGACAGCTCTGAACCAGAAAGCTCCCTGTTACAGATTGATTTCAAAATTGTAATAGCAGTGCTATTGGAACCTGTGATTACCATGGCAATGACCAGTTTGGTACTGGACTTCACACCCCTTCATGAGCCACTTAGCAAACTCAAGATGACGTAGGATATCACTTATTTAAAAAATTAATTAAATTAATGAAACACAGAGACAAAAGAATTTGCTCTATAACTTTTGGTCTGGTCACACCCTGCTAAAATACAATAATACTGTAATGAAATTAATGACGTGGCCAGACCATTGGTATATCCTGAAAATAACTTGCAGGAAAATATAGTTCCATTGTATATTCTATACCTGTCCTGCATACTATAACAACTCAGATAAAGCCTTTTGTTTGGTGTATAGGCAAATAATATCAATTTATGCTAAACTAGGAAAATGAACCTGATAAAACCGAGATAATCTGAAACCTGAAACAAATATACCATAAAATCATAGGAAGCAGTTTTCCATATTGTGCCTTTGATCAGTCATATTGGGTGCATTTAACATTGCTTATTTTATCCCAAATGGTTGCTATTATTTCTACATTGATTTGGCCAGAGGCAGCCCCAGAAAATATGAAATTACATGTAAACCCATTCCTAGCCAGATGATTGGGAAAGGTCATGAATGAGAGGGAATAAACTGGCCAGTTGCAGGATCAAATCCATAAATATGGGAGCTCTCAACAGACACCCAAATACATCGTTGGTAAGAAGATAATGGGATGAAAGAAAAAACCTCCTTTATTAATGTTGTCATGATTACTAAATGTGTATCACTCCCATTTTTTAAGAAAAGAAAATAGTGCTACAACACTGTAGCTAAATCTTTGTTTTATGCTTATCCAAATTTATATAAACAACATTTTCCCACATTTTTAATGTGCGTATCTTTTTTTTGATACATTCACAGATGTAATATTTTAAGTCATTATGACATTAAATATTTTTTGGCTCTTTGTTTCCAGGGCACTCAGGCAAAACACACAGCTGAACTGTTTGTTTTGTTTGAATTCAGTCTCCCCATTCACTTTGTTATTGTTAAAGTCCTGATAAAAAAGACAATAGTTCAATTTATGCAATGAGATGGTATTTCAGATCAGACACAACTCTATGGCTCACAAATGTCCTCTTTCCACTGAAGGCTTGCTGTACAGACTTGTAATTCCTTAGCTGGTAAAATGGATCACAGTCCTAATTGTCACAGGGCAGGGAAGACAAAAAGCCCATAAAAACTGCATTTGAAACCAGGAGACGGACTAAGGTATTTTATAGCTGCTGGAAAAGTTGTGAACGTAAGTGTACACATGCTGATGGCATTGATGTGATGCATTTGGTTACATACATAAGCCATATGGTCAGTTCATATATGTTAGAAGATCTAATGTCTATTAAAATTAAGTGATGGGGCCTACCCTTTTGTTTTAGTATGGGGATTTGAGATTCACAGCCTGGATTCTTGCAATGTCAGGTCTCTGTGAAGAGCAGACAGTCCTCTGCTGTGTCAAAAAAATACCAGAGGGATCATAGATCCTTCACTCTCCTCTTCTGTAGACCTTGATTTTGTTCTCCACAACTTCCTCAAGTACCAAGGGTGCCAAAGCACCACTCTATGCAATAGTAACTGTGTAAAGCCTTGTCTAGATGCAGAAGTCTCATAAAATATTAACACAAACATATTGTATTGCTACTACCATGGCCAGTGTCATTAATTGGTTCCATTGACTGGTCTTTGTCTCTAACAGTAACCAAGAGTCAGATCCTTGATCTGATATCACTGTGCTTCCTGATAAGAAAAACAATTAGAAGACACCTCTCTCTAGTGAGAGGTGTCACTGCCTTGACAGAGGGGCAGGAACTACATGATCTTTAAGGTCTTTTCCAATTCAAACCATTCTATGAATTTAAAAATCAAATTCAAAACTGGAGGAAGTGTTTCTTATAATTCTTTAAATTGTATGAAAATACTAAGTCATGTCTCTTCTGTAAAATAATCTAAAAGTGATTAGAGGAAAGGATTTTTCACAGAAAAGCAGCAGGACTTAAGCCTGGTTTAAGAACTCTGAGTTTCCTGTGTTTTTCCAGCAGTCCAAGGTACCCTAATGAAGTAGAAGTTTGTTGAACTTGTGATTTGACATTTTCTAAATTGCATCTTAGTGCTTGATATTCCAGAGTGAGCTCAACTGGAAGTAGAAATTAAATATCTTCTAAACAGCTCAGACAATTTGTCCAACATCCATCATCCACATCTACACACAAGTCTGAAACAAGCTCGAATGTCTAAAGGCTTTGTGTTTAATAAAGCCGTAGATTAAAGGCTGCATTATTACTGCAGGCTACAGCCTATTGACTGTTTCCAGCAGGCAGCATGCCATAGAGTTTGTTATGGAGACACACTACATTATCACGGTGATGTTGCAAGAAGATTTCCGGACCATTTTTCTGGCAGCAAGACAGCTACAGTACGAGCTGTTCATAGAAAATCCAGCACTCCGAGCTATCCATGTGGCTATGCACAAAACCCACTCTATTCTTGTAAACCTAGCTCAGATTTAACTAATCATTGTGGTCTGGCATTTTGGACGTGACATACACACTGTGTTGCTGTCAGGAGCACATCTCAGCAATCTTCTCAGCTTTTCCATGCTCTGGGCATAAATGTGGTGTAGGATGCAAGAGAACTGAGCAGAAAATCACTGAAAAAAACAGTTTCATATTCTATAAATACATGGCAAAAACCAGGTGAGATTCTTTTAGAGTCTTGTCATTTGGTCCAGTCCAGGCAGAGAGGGCTGGTTTGCAACTCTGTATGGGCAGGGCAGTAGAGCACAAATGTCTCATGGGTGAATTTCTGTTCAGTATTTGTACTGTTCCCCTGCCCTGACCATGCCATTATTGCATGGCCATTACCAATTGAATTTGTCTACAGCTGTAAAATCAGGGAAGAAATGTTACCCTTGCCTTATGTATGGGGACTGGGACACTGTTTTGCATCGAGTATTTGAAACTGAGATGTGAAGCCATCAATGACTTGACCACAGAAAAATTCTTTCAGATTTTTGGAAATATAAATGAGTAATGTTGCCATCCACATGGCTAATTAAACTAATTGGCTTTGTATTAAAACATACTATTCATTATTTATTTGTAGCAAATGGGGTCCTATCTCCTCCTACCGTATCTTGAATTCAAGGTTGCCAGTATACAGCCAGAGAACATTTACTCTGTCTCAGGGTAGGCATATCATAATATACAGAGGTAAAAGTAGGTTAAAGAAGTAAGCAATATATTTAATAGCATGTTCCTGCTCCTTTTTAAAGTTCAGTGAGGGTTATCAGGATAGATCTGCTTCAAACACCAAGAAAGTACTGCAAATAATGATAAAAAAAAGTGTACATTATTTCCTTATGCTTGTAAATGTTCCCTCTGAAGTGTAGTAATAGATATTGTAAGTATATATTGTAATTCCTTGCCTGTGTAATTCCTTTTCTTAATGATGATCTCAATGAAAGGTGAGCAGTTTGTTCAGCAGATAAACATTAAATATTAGTCCAGGAGAAGTCTCTAGGCTCTACATAACACAAACCTGTGTGGGCTTAATCACTGCCTTCAAACACTGTATTTGTGTGTGTTTGGCTCAGCTAATTAGATCACTGTCTTTGTGAACACTAGGGTCATTGATATCAAATTAATGAGAAAGTAGTAAAAAATAATCATGCTCTGGTGTAATCCATTGACATTACTAGAAAGTTAGAAAAAAAAAAGTTAGACTAGCATACTTTTTCTTCACATTTTGTTGACAAAATATGTTCTTGAAAAATAGCACATTGTGTTTTTTAATATCTGGAGTGGTGTTTCATCTTGTGGCAAAGGTGAAGGCAGCATTTTTCCCTCCATTTCTACAGCTAACAGGTAACAAATGAGGATGCCCATTAGCCTCTGTAATTGAGGCTAGAAGACCAAGGAAACCTCATAGAGAAAACTTTTGTCCTTCATATGAACTTGGTGCTGTGCCAACAGTATACCTTTCCATGGATCACCTAGCAAAGGTGTAAGTAGGTGACCTCCTAAGTTAACTGTTCTTCTGCAGATGGAGAATCACTTCTTGCCATGCACAAACACTACTTGGTTTGAACTTAAATGAAGCTACGAAGCTTAGTAGAAAGCTTTTTCCTGCCACTCAGTTCCTCTGCCTTATAGTATAATTGAAGAAATTGATTGAAAAGATGTAAAAAGCAAGTGTAGGCTCTCCTGTCTCCATGATATTCTGCACTTATGTATGTTTTTTACTGACTTTTTAATCATAATTTTGCCTTTTTTTGTATCTAAGGAGGCATCTCTGTATGCCTCATCTGAAGTCAGAGTGCAGCTCTAGAAGATCATGCAGCCTCAATGCAACACGAAGAGGTGTTTTCCTCTATTACCTACCACAGTGAAGAAGTGAGAGCAAGGCAACTAATCCCATTGAGAAGCCCCTGATAATGATAAATGAGAGTAGGCAAGTAGCTCAACCTTGTTGAGAAAGAGAAGTAAATAAAAAAAGAAAAAAATTTTAAAATGCATATCCTACATACGAGACACTCCATGCAGCTTTATGTTTCATCATAAAAATAATTTCATTACCTTAGCTGTTGACACTTATACCCTTCATTACTCAAAAATCATAGATCCCAACACCTGTAACATCATCAGATGATCAAGCCTTACAGAGTTTTCCTCAGTTTTCCCAGGTGATGTCTTGCCAGTTGCCTTCATGTTGGAAAATATTTTCCCAGATTGCAACTTAAAATCCAGAATGCAAGCACCTAAATGTTTTTCTTCACCATGCTGCCTCTGGGTATAAGGGAATGATCGTTAGAGACACTTACTAGTATTTCATCCTCATTAGAGATATGCATTGCTATTCTCATGTATTATTACATACAAGATATGTATATCTTAACCTATATATATTGCCGCCTGCTACAGAATGAGCTAATGTCACTGCTAGGAGAAAAAGGGATATTTACCAGCAATCTTTGCTTCTAGCTGCAGTTTTAGTGGTCTCAGGACCACAGTCAAAATCTCATTAGAAAATTACAGCAAAAATGTCTGAAAAGCCAAGCAATGATAAAGCAAGTATCATGAAGGAAGGACTTAAGCACCCTTTAATGTGAATGCAGAGTCCCAATACACCATGCTGCTGTAATTGTGCACCAGTTAGCCTCAGTTTGTGATATTGTCACAGTTCCCTTGTGGTGAAGAGTGTTTTTTCAGATGAACATTAGAATTCATCTCAAAATCTAATGAAAAATAAAGGAGGTTACACCAGATAGCATGACACAAGGAGGAGTTAGAAGAGATGATGCATTTCTGACCATTGAGCCAATGCACTTCTGGTGTGTTTCTGTTTCTCACCATTCTGTCTTCTGGACAGAATGAGAAATCCCAGCAGAGGGTACCTACACCATTTTTTAAAGTTTGTTTCTTCTGTATTAAATCTGATCAAATGGCTTAAAATAGAATTTGCAAATAGGCAAGGTATTCACATGTTTGTTTGATACTCCAACACATTTGACAAGATCAGAACACTTTGAAGGCATTCAAAGGTATAAACTCTCTTTGAATTTTAATGTCAGTGATTATAACAGAAATATATAGTGGAAAACTTCAGTTCTCAGAGCAGAAATAACATCATGATTCATATGTGAACAATTGCACAGCATGCAAAATAACTGACAGAAATGTGAAGGTGAAGTTATTCACTTCCAAGTCTCATGCTGATCTGAAGAAATAAGAATTTAAAAAGCAAAACAAAATCCGTGTCAAAAGAGCACTAAGTTTTCCAAAGTTTTTCCAGAATTTCCTCATTACACTATATATCTCATATAATGATATTTTAGACCAGTATTGCACGTAAATGGAATAAAATAAACATATGTTTAAAAAGCAGATCCATACATTCTTCAATTTTAATCCATTGATTCCTTCAAATGACCTTATTTGCTGAGATATAGCATTGCAAATCTCACAAGAAATCAATTCAGTTCAGACCAAGACTGTATCAAATGTTTAAATAGTCAGAATGTAATCCTCAATGTCTTTTTCACATCTGCGTTCCAATTATAAATTAATTTCTATTTTCACAACAGTATGTGATGGAAGAAATAATTTCAGATGAAAATATCTATGAAGAGAACAGACTGAAGCTTTAACAAAAATCTAGAGGAAAATAGTAACCAAATATAATTTTGGTTAAGAATTTAGGAACAAAATCTCAATTTTGAATTTTTATCTGTCTGAGGAACATTTTTCCCCTGGTTTTGGCTTCAAGGTTTGAATGATTCAGCCTACAGTAATTTCCATTTCACTCACAAAGGCAGTAAAACTGAAGATGGTGGCTCCTTTCCTTGTTAGCTCACATTTTACTTATTTTTCTTTGCCTTTGAAGTGAGTATTCTTGGAAACCATTCCCTCTTCTGTCTTTTCTGATATCAGTGTTGTCAGAAGTGCCATACAATAATTCATTTAATGAACCCAGTTAAAACACTCTCATGGTTATGAAGTGCTGCTGGAGAGGAAACCTTCGCTTTCCAGCTCCTAGTCCACAATGGGGCTGTGTCCTCTCACTGTCCCCTCTCTGTACTCCTGCTTGGCTCCAGTTAATTTTGGTGGGGTCTGTAGTCTGCCTATTGGCTCAGTTCATCACAACAAGCCTGGTGGCCCCTGTATCTGCCTTCACTGGAAGCAGCTGTTGGCAACGCATCCTGTAAACCTCTGCAGATACCTTACTTTGTTTTCTTTCTTTGTGTGAGAAGAGTTTAGACTAACAAGCCACTTCACTCTGGACAAATATCCTTCCTAAAGTCTCACTACTGTCTGGTGCATAAGCACTAATCTATACCAGATCTGCTCTTACTTGGTGTTATAAAAAAGGGAAGGGAGGGGGCAGGAAATACTCTCAGTCATTTTCTTCACCCCTCAGCCCAAGTTGCTACTTTGCCATGTCCTACTTATTTGTCAGCTTTGCACTAGGCTTGATGGAGGTCTGAAATATCAGAAATGTCCTCAGCACACACTGTCAGCCCAAATCCTTCTCCTTGTGGCTTCTGCTCAGTGCCAAAATGTTTCACAGGGTTGTAACTAGAAGTGCTTCTGAGCAGGTCAGTGCAAATAGTGCCAATACTGCTGAAAGAGAAATACAAACCCCTTTCTCTAACATGTCTAGCTCCAGATTATCAACTATAAATGCAATTTTATACATCTGTGAGACTGGATCAATAGCTATGGCACCAGCCTATAGACTGATGCAAAAGCTGAGCCAGGCTGTCAGCTCCTTTAAACAAACACATTAAAAGATTGAAGGCTGTTTATAACTTCTGGTGGTGGGATCATACACTCACCCTATGGATGGACACCATGACATAGGACGGATGAAATGAAAAAGCTGGCAGTAGCTTAGAATCATAGAATCATAGAATAGTTTGGGTTGGAAGGGACCTTAAAGATCATTGAGTTCCAACCCCCCTGCCATAGGCAGGGACACATCCAACTAGATCAGGTTGATCAGTGCCTTGTCCAGCCTGGTCTTGAACACCTCCAGAGAGGGGGCATCCACAACTTCTAGGGGCAACCGGTTCCAGTGCTTCACCACCCCCACTGTAAATAATTTCTTTCTTATGTCCAGTCTAAATCTACCCCCCT
>VZTY01006539.1:196674-226873 GCA_013400935.1 Turnix velox | reverse complement strand
CACACTGGTGGCTCATGTTAAGTTTGTCATCAACTGACACTCCCAAGTCTCCCAAGTCTATCTAGCAGAAGCTAGATAGATCCCAGCAGTTGCTTCTACACATTGTCACAGTTCATGTGTCAGTCATCTTTGCTGTTCCTTTTTGAAAGCGTTAAACAATCATATTCTTTGTAGTTAAGTAGCTGAACTGTACTTGCTTTCTATACTACGTGAGAAAACTCTCTTTTCCATAGAGGGCAGGAGGAAACACTTTTTCCTTCTCTTCGTGTGGTATATATGAGGGACACAAGGCGAGAACAGACTAATGTCTTTGGTTTGGGCACCTTTTGCTCTCTCTGCTGGCAGCCTGCAGGAACAGCAGCAGCACCCTGGCAAGCTGCTGGGGCTACTAGAGGTCCTTCTGATTATCCCAGATCTCTGCATTCAGCATTTACCAAAAGGGATCTTCTCACTGATGTGAAACAGTGCCAGTTTATGTTTCTGTCTGCATCAGCATAAAATTCTAATTCCTTTGATGTATTGTTCGCCTCCTTTGTATGAACTCATACTGGAAGGTTATGTTTCAAGGCAAAAAAAGGTAACGTGTGCCAAGAAAATACCACCTTTGAGTGACAAATATACATTTCCTTGTCCTGTAATCTAATGTGAAATCGAAGTTAATGAATTAGAAGGGAAGGTGATACTTTGGAAAATGCAGTCTGCACCAGAAACAGAGAATTGGGAATGACAGATTCCTCCACAAAGAGGAGGGATTGCTCTCCTTTCTCATTTTGTCTATATGTTCTAGCACTTTTTTTCTCCTACATGAAAGCAGAAGTGAGAATTATCCTTTCAAACTAATTATGATGACTGGTTTTATTTTTGTCTCAATAATCAGCTAAAAATACAAGCAATTTCATAAAGTAAATGCTATCTAAATCAGGTGGATCTAGTAACATGTGATAACCCAAATGAAAAAATTTTCTTTAAATATCCATGCTGATGGAAGTTAAAATGTAAATTTTGCCCTGACAGATGAACAGGACAAGGTGAAGCAATTGCCCTTCCCATGGCTGCAGCTCAACACCTGGAAATGGAGTGTGTGAACACAGCTACAGCTGCAACTCCCTAGCTCAGCTGTGGCTTCCACACAGCGCAGTAACTCCCAAAAATCGTGTGAAGACAAGGGGTGACTGAGTTTAACATTGGAAGAGAATTGCAAGTGGGAAGGTTTAATCATGAAGGAAATGAATCATTGGGGTAAATAAAAGAATTTGTGGGTCTTAGCAAAGGATATTTCCCTAACAAAAAAAAAGCATTGTGCAATCACTTTGGAGAAAACCGTCTGCACCTGCAAAGAAGAAAGGTAAGGAGGTATTTCACTGAAGTCATCAGGAGGCTGTGCTCCATCTTCAACCACATACTGGCTACATGACTTCTTGGTCACACTCACTGTCAGCCCGTATCTGCTATGTAGGAGATACTGGTTCTGTCAAGTGGCGTTTGCCACTTGAACAGAAGTGAACAGCTATTGGATATCAAAATGGATAGAAGGGCATTTATTTCCAGTTTTAAAAGCCAGATAAGAACAACAGACATGATCTCTAGAGCACATCTACTTGTGAAGCAGCCCTGGGATTTACCAGGGCAGCGACAAACAATAAAGTTAATTCTCTCCTCCATATGAGGATCAGTGGATCAAAAGGCTCTTTTTCAGCAGAAACTTGTACATTTGTATTTTACTTACTGCTGACAAAACATTTGAGTAGACAGATGTGAANAGCAAAGGATATTTCCCTAACAAAATAATACCACTGGGCAATCACTTTGGAGAAAACCCTTAAACCGTCTGCACCTGCAAAGAAGAAAGGTAAGGAGGTATTTCACTGAAGTCATCAGGAGGCTGTGCTCCATCTTCAACCACATACTGGCTACATGACTTCTTGGTCACACTCACTGTCAGCCCGTATCTGCTATGTAGGAATTCTTGGTTCTGTCAAGTGGTGTTTGCCACTTGAACAGAAGTGAACAGCTATTGGATATCAAAATGGATAGAAGGGCATTTATTTCCAGTTTTAAAAGCCAGATAAGAACAACAGACATGATCTCTAGAGCACATCTACTTGTATGTGAAGCAGCCCTGGGATTTACCAGGGCAGCGACAAACAATAAAGTTAATTCTCTCCTCCATATGAGGATCAGTGGATCAAAAGGCTCTTTTTCAGCAGAAACTTGTACATTTGTATTTTACTTACTGCTGACAAAACATTTGAGTAGACAGATGTGAAAACAGCATTTTAGAAGATCTTGTGCTGTGAAGAGCAGGTTCGTGAACACCTGAGAAACTTGGAGGTGCACAAGTCCATCTAACCCGATGAGATCCACCCACGGGTCCTTAGAGAANCACCTGCAAAGAAGAAAGGTAAGGAGGTATTTCACTGAAGTCATCAGGAGGCTGTGCTCCATCTTCAACCACATACTGGCTACATGACTTCTTGGTCACACTCACTGTCAGCCCGTATCTGCTATGTAGGAGATACTGGTTCTGTCAAGTGGCGTTTGCTAGCTGAAGTGAACAGCTGTTGGATATCAAAATGGATAGAAGGGCATGTATTTCCAGTTTTAAAAGCCTGATAAGAACAACAGACATGATCTCTAGAGCACATCTACTTGTATGTGAAGCAGCCCTGGGATTTACCAGGGCAGCGACAAACAATAAAGTTAATTCTCTCCTCCATATGAGGATCAGTGAATCAAAAGGCTCTTTTTCAGCAGAAACTTGTACATTTGTATTTTACTTACTGCTGACAAAACATTTGAGTAGACAGATGTGAAAACAGCATTTTAGAAGATCTTGTACATCTTATCCAGCTCTGACTGCTAGACTTGAAGGGTGCAAGTTCCCAGGAGGAGCTGTGTCACACTGTCCAGCTTTCTAGCAAATGTCCTGGATACCCTCGGCCTCAAAGAGACACTAGGTGCTCATATCTGGGCATCTGACTTTCACCTTAGGCATAAATCAGGGCTTTCTCCCATGTAACTAGAGGCAAACACCTTCAGGTAGATGTGGTGATCTTTCAGACTGTGCTTAGGGCAAAGATCCTGTGGATCATTCCACACAAAACTCTCAGGATAGGAATACTTCAACTTGCTCAACTGCTCAGCTCACAGCATTTGCTTACACCATGTCCCACCTCCAGTGATGCCCTTTGTGCTGTGATTATTGAGGCAAGGGAGGGTGGCCAGCTGAGATATTGCTGGGGCTAATTGACCAAAGCAGACTCTACAGCTCAAAATCGAGCAGTTTTTTTCTCCTGTGGTTCCACTAACATCCTCCTTTCAATTAATTTAATTTCACTGGTTTCCTGTAGCTATTAAAATATGATTCAAGGCAAATAGCAAAATTTTCCACTAACAACATCTGATTAACAAGGAAACAGACAACTTTCACCTTCAAATATCAAGTCATGAGCTTTTTCTTGAAAAGCAGACAGATACTTTTTGCAGTCCTGCCAGCACACCATCAAAGAATTGTGCTATCTGAGTGCACATCAACTTCTGAATATTAGTGACTACATATCTCATAAGAGTATCCACTGAGAATGTCTGTGAGAAATATAGTGCAGGCTCCCATATTGGTGTAACAGAACACCATGAGGCTAAATCAGAGAGCAAATAAAATAGACATTAAGATCCAGTAAAAACTTGAAAGCTACACATTGAGCTTGCTAATTCATACAAGTTTTTGCCAGTGTTTTTTTCTGATATTTAAGAAATGTATTCTTCAGGATGTTGTGCTGATCAGAGGCTGAGAACCATCAGAAAATACAGCCACTGCTAGAGCACATGCAGAAATCTGGCACTGTCAGAGATGTCAGATACACTATTTAGGCAAATTAGAGTAAAACTCCCCTTTCAAATAAGTAGGTCATTTGGACACTGCCCTCCAGTCATTTACTATAGGTACCTTTCCCTATCTTTAGGTCAGCAAACTAAGTTGCCTATGCCTGTTTCTTTTTCACTTTTATTCCTTAACTACAGCATGGAGTACATTAACCTGCTTCATTTCTAACTGCTTCTGAACCTGAGACATCCTTGGGGTACAACCAAGCTGCCAGCTGACATTTAAAGTGTCATTAAAATCTGTCATTGTGTAAAAGCACTCAAAAAGAAATAGGAATCACAGTAATACCTTTTTTAGGATGTAATTATACTGCTATTCCCTTATAGACAAGAATAAAAGGTACTTTGATGAGGAAAATGGAATCACAATGGGAACTGAAACCTCTTGTTCATGCAAGAAATTGTTACCAATTCCTACAGCTGAAGAGTTTAAAATAGTAAGCTGCTTACAGTGTGTTGGCTTAATGATAATTTTTTTCCTTCAAAAATTCAGTCTTATATTTTCAAATGGATCTGATTTGAAAAGAAAGGGAAAAAGCAAAGAGTAAAATTAAAATCTGTTGTTTCAGAAGAGCTGAATTTTTTGTATTTGATGTATCATCTCAGCATAACTCTTGCTCTTCATTTCACAAAATCAGTTTGGGTAAGAAATTTACCCTCTCTTACAAAAAATCCCCCAAACTTAACAAAAGGGTTAAACAATCTGACAATAAGAGAAAATTTTTCATCCTAGATTAAACATTAAAGCTTGAGACAAAACACATTTTTTCACTTTGTTAATTTCATCATAAAACGTGGGCAAATACAGTTTTTGTTTGAACCATACCAAATTTCTTTCCTATCTGAAAAAGCCATTAGTTACTGACCTTAACTAATCACTTTAATTTCCTTCTAACAGAAGGGCCAAATCGCACATTTTCTGCTCAGTTCCCAATTGATAGTAACTAATGGAGAGGAAAGGAGGAGGGAATCCTGCAGGATGTTTTGAATCAAACCATCTATGTTCGTAATATAATCCAAAGTGCCATTAGACCACCCTCAAACAGATAAGAAGTAATGTGCTAGGGGAGCTATTGAACAAAATTTTTATAACATTGAATAACACAGTTAAGTAATCCAGATGTTTCTTCTATTATACTAGTTTTAAATTTCTATTTCCTTTTGTAATTTAGTATTACAATGTTGGTTCTTTCAGTAATAATAACAGTGTCTGCAGAAGAGATGAGAATCTCCATACCTGTTTTAGGGAAAGTTGTGCCTTTGACAATCTAGAAATGTTCATCTCTGAAGTTGAAGGCCTTGCTAATTGCCAGTCCAAGACTCATTCAGAAAAGAATAAAGTTTCTATAAATTGTCCTGTTAAATTCATACTGTAAGATTTGCACAGGAGAGAAAGATAGAGTACTATCATTCAAGGTCCAGAGGCCTGCCTGCTTCCATTCAAGCTGGAATTATCTTGAAAGTTCTCTGCACCCTGCAAGATCTTGGAGCGGATCCTCCTGAAAACTGCACTAAGACATGTAGAAAATAAGGAAATTATCAGTGAGAGCCAACATGGCTTCAAACTACATCTAACAAGTTTGGTAGCCTTATATAAGGGGGTTAGAGCAATAGTGGATTGGAGAAAAGTAACTGATATCATCTACCTGGACTTGTGTAAACCATTTGACATTGTCTGGCATAGCACACTTGTCTCTGAATTGGAGAGACATGGATTTGATGGATGGACCATTCAAAGAGTTGTGGTCAACAATACCCAAATGAAGATTGGTTATTGAGTGGTGTTTCCCAGGGATCAGTATTGGGACTAATGCTGTTTAACATCTTCGTTGGTAACATGGACAGTAGGACTGAGTGCACCTTCAGCATGTTTGCAGATGACCTTAAACTGAGTGGAACAGTCAACGCTCTGGAGGGAAGAGATATTATCCAGAGGGACCTTGATAGGCTTGAGAGCTAGGCCTTTGCGTAACTCCTGAAGTTCAGCAAGGACAAGTGTAAGGCTCTGCATCTGGGTCATAGCAACCCCAAGGACAAACACAGTCTGGATAGAGAATGGATTGAGAGCAGCCATGAGAACAACTTGGGCGTGTTGATTGATAAGAAGCTCAATATGAGACAGCAATGTACCCTTGCAGCCAAGAAAGCCAGATGCATCCTGGGCTACATTATGCATGGCCAGCAGCTCAAGTGAGTTGACTCTGATACTCTACTCTGGCGAGATTCTACTTGGAGTACTGCATCCAGCTCTGTGACCTACAACATAAGAAGGACATGGACCTGTTAGAGTGGTCCAGAATGATCAGAGAGATGGAGTACCTCTTCCATGAATTCCTAAAGGATTTGGATTGTTCAGCCTGAAGAAGAGACAGGTCTGGGGAGACCTTACAGCAACCTTGCAGTACTTATAAAGGGAGCCAACAGGAGACATGGGGATACTCTTTATCTCTTGATAAGGTAGTGTAGTGACAGGATAAGAAGTAAAAGTTTTTCACTGAAAGATGGTATATTTAGATTATATATCAGGAAAAAGTTCTTTACTGTGAGGGTGGTGAGATACTGAGACAGGTTGCCTAGAGAAGCTGTTTCGGCCCCATCTCTGGAAGCATTCATGGTCAGGGTGGATGCAGCCTTGAGCAACCTGGTCTACTGAAATATGTTCCTGTCCATATCACGAAATTTGAACTAAATGGTTGTTATGCCTTCCAACCCAAACTGTTTTGTGATTCTGTGAAACTGCTGGGAATTTGGAGGTAGATTCAACAAAAAGTTTTCAGGGCACTAAAGAGCTGTGAAATTTGTATGAAAGTTCAAGGTGTTTCCTGTCTTCTTTGTGTCTGCTAACTCCTGGCTACTGCAAATCAAGTTGAAATTTGACAGATCCTTATGGTGCAGCTGACTCACAGGACACAGAAAGAACCATGTCAGGTCAGCTTAGTAATACTTAATTAAAAGAAGCTGTGGCATGATTTTAACATACACATCTGTTTGTACATTGTATCTCCTTATTACAAGAAGGCATTAATTTCCATATTTGATGTTTTTGGAACAAAAATGGTCCTATGTTCTCTTTAATGTCCATGAGGCAGGGCTGAAACCTCTGTTTATCTAAGCTGTGCATCATGTAAAGATATCTTTAACCTGCCTATTATTATGCAGTCACCATAAGTGTATGACTTTTTTTCCTTTTGTTTATAGGAAAAAAACCCAAGAGTTTGGGGAGCTATACAAAATGATTGGATGCAAGTGTGATAGACAAAGCTGGGGCCCCTCTGAGGTCATCCTGGGAGGTTTTTGTAATCATAATTGCTTCCTACTGTGCCTGTGTCCTGCTCCGTTAGTCGGTGTGTTTCTGGAGGTGGGAATGTCCGCGACTGCTTCCTCTGGAGTCTCCTCGGGATGGCAGGGTGTTCCTGGGATGGTCCGCAGCAGCCGGAGGAGGGCGGGACAGCCGTCTTGCACAAGCTGTCGGCTGTGTCTGTCTCTCATTCACTCAGAGTCTCCGTCACCAGAAGGCTTTCATCATTTCTGGTTTTGTCAGCCTGCTGCAACCAATTTTTGAATGAGGCTGGGGAAAACATAATATGGAGAGATTATCCACTTTGAAATAGAGTGAGCTGTGGTGCTCTCGTCCTAAATGTGAAATATCTCTCTAGCTCACAATCCATCTCCTCCCTGTCCCAGAGAAGGAAAAAGAAATTAATTTCTGCTGATGCAGCAAGACCTGTCCAATGAAATTATTTCCACTTATAGCTATCACATTAGAAAACTGAGTGGCATTTATATACTAGTCAATTTTCCATACAAACATCTCAGTGAACTCAGGCGCTGCAAAATACTTCAGAAGCAAATTTAACAGTTGGACTCAGCTGAGCTCTGTTCAGATAATACCCAGCAGCTCTTTCCTGCTGGTATCTTGCCTATCTGGCTTCAAAATACCCCATCAAAACTACACTTCATTGACTTCAAACTTTGGTACTATTGGTCTGTTCAGTTAAGCAAAAACAGTGTTCTGCCACTATCTGAGCACTGCTCTTCCGTAGCTTTGTAGTTTTGCCCATATGATATGTGGCTCTCATGTATGGAAATATTTCCAAGATTATATCTTGGGCTATAATTCATAGAAATGCCTTTGTTTGCCATAAATGTCAGCCATGTTTCCTAGCTAAGGAAAAGCAATGAGTGTTCCAGACGATGGCCAGTTCCTGCCCAGAGAACCTTGTTTGCTGAAGAGAAAAAAGACAGGGAATTCTTCTGAACTGTACATGTCTTTAGTGAAGATCTCTATCTTCGGATTAGTCACCTTAAACTCCTTTTGTAACCACTGGAGATCATAGATACAGTCACCATACTTTTATGTTGATTAGATTAATCTGATCCTACTGATTGTAGTGGAGGGACCTATTTGTCTGGAGGGACAAGGCAACCAGCCCACGAGTAGACACCAAAAATGCAGCAAGATGGTTCCCCTTCTAAATACTGGGTAAACATGATGTATTTGATATACTCAATAAACTCTTCTATGTGTCTGTTAGGCGCTGAGCCTTTCAAACTTCATGCATGAGACTAGCTCCTCTGTGAGACTGGCTCATACATGTATATAAAGTTTGTGCACGTGTGTAAAGTGGGTACAGGGTAAAGTTCTCACTAGAAGATGACTACTTTTTCTTGAGAAAAATAGTATGAATGAGTGAATGCTGAGATTTTTAGATCATGTTAGGGTATCAGCTTCATCTGTGCTACAGATTTTTGTTAAGAAAAGGAGTAAAATGGCTTTGTTCTGCTAATTTCTCGAGGACCTTGACACATATATGCAAAAATCATTAAACATCATAGTCACAGAAGGGATCAGTCTTCTCATATCAGTACCAAAGTGCTTGGTGAGTGATAACTTTCCAATTCTCACATCCTCAGAGGAATTGTATTAGTCTTGATTAGAATATCTAAATGAGGAAAACAGTAGAGAAAGGAAGAAAAAACATGAAATAAAACTGTAGCTGGGAACAATTTCAGAACCAGGGAAAACATACACCTGAACTTTTAGGAGCACTTCAGCTTGAAACAAAATCTGCCCCTGAACTTTTCTGAACTCCCTATAAATATCTAGCAATCTGCAATCTTACCAGCAAATCTGTTAAACATGGTGCAATATGTATTTTATTTTTACCTGTTGCAGGTATGTTCTTTCCTGTCTCCCAGCTTGTTTATGAACTACAGATATCAAATTTTCCTTGGAGACTAAATCACTTGGGATAATTCTCCAAAATGTACTACTCTGACTTCTTAATGAACTTTTGAGTTTCCCTCGCAAATACCAGCATGTATGTTCTCTACTTTTGAAAGCATTAGTGTAAGTGTGAACTATGTGTGCAGGGTATTCTTTTTTTTCCTTGTGACCTTCTGTGTCACTAGAGAAAATGAGCACAGCAGGACTGGGACATCACAGTGTCTCCGTGGAGCTTCCTACATGGATTCAACCATTGTCACATCTCCTGGGTTTGCAGCAGTTTGATTTTCCTGGTAGCCTTGCTTTCAGTTTCTGACCCTCTTGTAGCTGGGAAGCTAACTATCTCTGTATGTTCTGGCACTTCCTGAGATGGAGCTGGGCAGTGCTTGGTCACTGGGATGAGAGTCTGGAATGCAGTTCAATGAAGTCCTTTGTTTAAGCACACCATTTATTAATAGAGAACACCAAGCATCCCTTCCTTTTTATCAATGAAGGAATTTAAACACTCATTTCATTCTGCATGAGGTATTGTCCCTCACCCCCTTCTTGCCATTAAATGTCAGTTAAAGCACCAAATGGAAAGCAACAGCAAGTTACTGGTCTCAGCAGTGTTAAAGCCAGTGTTAAAGCCACACACAGGAAATATCACATTTGATATAAAACAAGTTTCAGAGGAATAGGGTTGCCAAATTTTTTGAAATTATGTGTGTTTTATAGATGTATCTAGCACTTCAAATCAGTACCAGACAGTTGTCAGAGAAGGAGGCACAGTTCTGAATGCAGATGAGCTGTAAACAGACACCAAGGCTGGAAGGAACTTTAGAGATGGATCACAACAAGTTAGATTATCCATTTACCACAGGTTACCAGAATTAAATACTAAAGAATAAATAAAATTAGTTCACTTGTAGACAGAGACATCTCTCAATCCACCCTACTAGAACAGCTGACACATTATAGGCTAGCAAAAATTCATGTCCCACCCACTAGATGAATAAAAGAAGAAGGAAGTCTGACTCAGAGACCTGTCACTGTGTCTACACAGCGACACAGTAGTAACACATTCCATTTATGTCATGGTTGTTTCTTTAACAAGAATATGACCGTGTGACTGAGATTTAACATCACATTTCATTAAGCAGAGAGAATAATCTGGATCCCATTAGTTTTACAGACCAACAACAAGATATGGAGCTTTGATATAACTTTGGGAAAGTAGATTGTATCAGGAGCCCTACAAGGGCTGTTGGGTGATGTTAAATTAGACAAATACTTCTTCTGTTGATTTGGTTTATCTTTTTACCTAAAGTAAGTGTATAGTAGTCTGAAAGGCTATCAGTTGATAGAATCACAAGAATGGTTGAAGTTGGAAGGGATCTCTGGAGGTATTCTGGTCAAACATCCCTGCTCTAGCAAAGATATCTAGAGCAGGATATGGATACAACCATATCCAGATGGTTTACAAATATTTCCAAGGATGGAGAATCCACAACCATGCTGTGGAACTTGCTTCAGTGCTCAGTCACCCTCAAAGTCTTATCCCTGCAAGTGTAAAGATCTACACTTGAAGTAACTAAGAAGAGTTAGAAGCCAAATTATTCCAAGCACTGCACAACTTCATCAAAAAATGAAAAAATTATCCCACATCAGAATTTGCTACAAGTTCTGTAAAGTACTCACTGCAATATGAAAATGTCATCAGCTTTTCAATGGCTATGCAAGTAAAACAGCTTTCCTGCCAGTCCTGTGAAAAGTCAAATGAAAGAAAAAACAAACATCTCAAAACTCCCTCAAGAGTCTACGCCTAATATTTTAAGAAAGACTTTTTATCAGTCTATTAAATTTTGAATGGACACCTGGAATGGCATGATTTTTATCATTAAGTTACAAAGCAGGGAAGAGAATTGTACCAACAGTGTTAAGTGAAGCATGTAGAAGCTGATAACAAGATCTTTTCTCAAAACTTGCTAGCTTGGTGCCAAATCTTATTGGCTTGTATTCAGGTAATCGCAGTTGGAATTGTTTTCCCATATCTGTAGCTTGCAAAAGATACATCTTAATGCTGGCAACTCCCTTCTTGCATATGGGAGGATAAAATAATTATCTTAGTGTAAACTGCCACAGTTGATCTGGATGGGAATTACAGGGCTCCTCTGAAGACCCAGACATTTGGACAAATTAAAACACTTTTTAAAACTATTGTGCATCAGGTGGGCTGTCAGATTTTCCAATAGCTGCCTAGTAATTTGCTCAGTCTTCTCAGCGCTGAGGCAATGAAGCACAGCTCCTGTGAATTGCAGGAGTTACAAAAGCAATTCAGGAGAGCAGAGCACCTTTAATAGCAGAGGATGCATGAAAGGCACAACTCTGATGCCCTTTGAGAGCTGTGCAGCAGCTGTGTCACAAGTGGAAGTGATACCCCTCAACACCCAATGCAAAGACAATTTGACTTATCCTTGGTCTGTGTCCAGATACAGAGATTTTCTGTCATGTCTATGATTCTGTCTTGCAGGCTTGAGTCCTCCGAGTGCTAAGACTTCAGACTGCAGGAAGGGACATTTCCCACAGCTTTTTAATACTACTAAGGCCAACTCACTTGCCATTATAGAAGTCTGGTAGACAAGAAATCTATATATATGACTATATATCTATAGACTAGATATATTCATATGTAGAATATGCCTCAAAAAATGGTAACAACCACCCTGTGGCTGATATGACAGGACAGAAGGAGGACAATTGAACACTGCAGGGACTCTGAAGGCATTTGACAAATGGGTGCTGTGGTTGATGCTAAGGGAAATGAGTGATTTAGGATTAGGAAAATGGGAAAACACACACAGATCTTAAACCAAATTCAGTTTTCAAAATGTGTCTTTTGTAGTTATAAGTAGTTATGTGGCTTGTCATGTTGACTGAATGTTGCTTGGGCTGAATTCTTTCTAGTGCTCTATGTTCAGACAATGCTGGGCTCTACATCTACACTCAACCATGGGGTCCAAGTGCACTTTACCTCTGGGGTCCAGTTGAGTGATGTGATGACACACCATCTCTCATCACAGCTTGTTTGTTTATAACAGGGGTTTATGGACAGGCAGCAGCTGCAGCAAGCTCTGATGACTCTAGAAGAACAGGGAGGCTCATATTTGCAGGATGCACGCCCAAGTGCATCTGGTACTCAGTTAAGACACACTATTTTTGACATTTGTTCCAATCTAGGATCCTTAGGCGATACTAAAGTGTAAATAGAAAAAATCAATTGCAAACTAATGTGATGCACCCTGACTATAAATACCCTGCTGATTCATTAGTTATTTGTAAGTTTTTCCTGGATTTTGTTCCTTCAGACTGAAACTTCAAGCTTGTAAAGCCCCGCCAGATTCATTTTACTATTCTGAGCTTCCCCACTGCTCTCAGCATACTGTCTTTACTGTGCAATGCCAAACACCAGCAGAACAGTCCACAAGACTGTGGCCAAAGCAGGAGTGCAAGTGGATCTACTGACCACAGTGCCTTGTGCATGGATGAGAAAGGGATTTGACTAATCCCTCTCCATCTCTTTACCTTTTACTTGCATTGCTCATTTCCACTTCCTCTTCTTCACAGAATGATATTTCATTGAAGGTAACAAGCCCAAATGAAGAAAAGGTGCTTTCTGAAAATAAAGGTTTTGAAGAATTTTGTGAATATTTCCTGCACTGCTTTTTTATTGGGAGATCATAAGCATTGAATCTGTGACATAAGAAGACTTAGTTCAAGGGGAAGAAAGGCGAATGGTCCTCCCTCTCTCTCTCCCTCCCTCCCTCCATTCCCTTCCTTCCTTCCATGCTTCCTTCTTTTTTTCCTTCCTTTCTTCCTTTCTTCTTTCCTTCCTTCTTCTCCCCCCTTTCACCCTACCTTCCTTAGCCCCTTTGTTTCAAAATTTGGACTGGCTTGTAGAGAATCTGGAATCTTAAGTTTTCCAGAAAGAGAGAGAGGAGAAAGGCAGCATGTTGTATTTCTCTGATAGCTGGAACATTTTGGTTTACATCTGTTTCCTGTACCGAGAAGCTCAAGGAGCAAGAAACTCACTGGGAATAGTAATGCATGTGCTCTCTTTTTAAACAGGAACAACACAGTTGAATTTACCCACATGAATTAGCTCACATGACTAGTAATTTCTCATTAAATGTACAATTAAGCATCTTTGTGAACATGATCACATCTATGTGAGGTGGGCTGAATGAAGAAAGGGGTGGGAATTTTTCTGGATTTCCCAGAAACTAAATGTCATAGGGCATGTCTGCTGGCCGTTTCATTCCTGCTTCCGATTCATGTGGGACCACAGGACTCACATGACTCAGAGTCTACACATGTTGCTGAGGGTGATAAGGTGTCTGAGATGACCAAAGCAACTGAGGAAGCTGTAAATTAATTAGGATAGATTATATTTTTCCCACCATAGAGCAAATATTGAAATAATTTGTGAAATGTTGTGGTTGAGCACAGTAATAGTTTTTAAAAAGTTCACCTTGCTGAAGAAAATGTTCTTTTCATATGAGGAAAAAAGAAAATCAGAGTAGCAAGGCATTCTGATTAGCATGATTTCTGATCAGCTTTAGCAAAATCAATAATGCGCTTTATTGGTGGAACAAGCATGTTTTTGTTTTCTCTTTGTTCTGTGTGTGGATAGATAAATGAATGAAATGAGTACAATCTGGAAGGAGTCCTTTGCTTTCTGTTTTTTTACCATCCTGTCACCATGGAAGCACTTGAAGAACATTTGAAAGAAGAAGTGAAACTATAGATGATGTGAAATGAATAACATCCTTGTCAGTGCAGCACTAAGACCTAACATCTTTTATTTCTGCTATCCAATAGTCTCACTATAATTTGACGTAGAAACTTTCTTTTTCTGTCTATTTACAATGTATATAGAAACAGCAAACAGTGAATGTACTGGCATTTTTATACCCAGACTCTCCCTTGTAGAAATAATCAGGTTATGGGCTGTTCTGGTTCTGTCGCAACAGTAAAAAACAAACTAATACGAGATGGACACTTTAGCTTCAACAGAAAACCAGTGAAATTAAGATGTTCTGATGCAACTACTGATTTCCAGTACTCAGGTCTCAAATACATTTTAAGTGCCTGATTTTCAGAAGCAGGTGCTCTCCCAGTTTTGGCAGCTTCAATGAGCTACAGGGATCCCTTCAAATAACACTTGAAAATCTTGGCACAAGGAGTGTGAAGGTGTCCAGATGAGAGCATAAGCTAGCATCCACACTTCACTGTCAATGCATATAAAAGCAACTACACAAAAATGATCCATACTTGGCTGTGCTACTTTGCAAATATAAGCCTGCTCTAGCAGAGGGCAAGAGATAGACCTTTGTGAGGATACTGGCATCCTAGAAACCCAAGGAATGTTTCTAGGAAACATTTCCTTCTCCCTTTGCTCAGATTGCAACACATAGAGAAGGAATTTTCTTTATCTAATCCACTGGGGATGATCACAACAGGAATTTTAATTATTTTTTGCTTTTTCTCCTTGTGCCAAGATGAGAACACTAAAATGGCTCAGGATTCATCTACAAACAGTTATTAAACTTTGGTATAAATGCCTTTATCCAAAGAGGCAACTATTTGTAGTGATTTCATATTTATTTTAACAATATGAAACACTGTTTATTCAACACTATCTAATATGTAGAATTAAGACAATTCAGGCTTCAGAAAAGATAAATTTGTCGCTGACATAAGTGTTTAAAACCATTCTGCTGTCTCTCTGCTGACTTTCTTCAACAGTGAATTTAGCATGTCTGACATAAAAGGTGCAGCAGCTGAGGATCAGATCCAGTCCAAGCTGATCCTGTGCTCATCAGATGATGATGCTTGTAAATCCAGAGTTCACTTTGATGTCCTGTCATTAGAATGCTGGAGTAATAGCTCAAGTGCCATTACCTTCAACTCACCTTTGTTCTGCAGAATAACTTGTATTCTCAGTGAAATCCCTTCCTGTACCAATCTTTATGATAATATATGCAGGACTGCGATGTCATCTGGTTAAGTAGATGCACTGCCTTTTGGGATCACACATATCCTGTTACAAGGGTCACTTGTTCCTCAAATGTTTCAGTCTGAACAGAGAGCTTCACAGCTTCTATGTATACAAAATATTGGACAGCTTTTCCCTAACCCAAAATTGCTACATGGGAAATTTCTATGAACAAAGGGCTGGAAGACATGGGTTGTTTAAGGCCATGTGCAAGTTAGATTGGACACTTTGCATGCTTTTGTCTTAGCTCCTGAGACTGCTTAACCTGCTTAGAGAGTTCGCATTGCTTAGGTTTTTCCCAGAAGTAAAATACATCCACTGAATGTTGGCGTTGTCTTTCACTTTCAATGAAGACCAAAAGCAGTTGGCAAAGAGATTCCCCAACTAGCAGGATGCCAGCAGCAAGAGTGGAAAGACAAGACTGGGAATAAGAACACAGCTATCACAGAGATGTGAAAACCAGCACTCTTGTAGGTAGACAAAACAGCTCTGTGTTTCAGGCCCATCACTGAAGAATTTCACTGCAATTGTGTGTTCACAAACATCCTCAAAAGCTCAGTGTGCTTTTCCAAACTGGAATATGCAGATAACTTACTGCAAGAGAGGGCATCAAAAGTACAAATCATATGTGGAATTTCCTCTTAAGACAGGGGAGGAAGTGATCATGGAGGTGAAGGCAGCCAACATTTTTGAAGGGATGACTAGAGGGACTGTAGTTCAAAATAAATAATATAGATGAGTCTATTGTGCCTCCAAAGGATAAATTTTAAGAGTCGTGTGGAAAATGAGAGAGAGAGTAAAACTAGAAGTATGCTAGGAGATATGCAAATCAGACAACCAAAGTGGAGGCTTTTAATATGAAACATATTTCCTTGCAGGAAATGACCATGTTCGTCACAAATACCAAATATACTGCTCAGAAGTGGGGGAAAGAAAATTATTTCTGTGGATAGGAGTGATTATAGATCCAAAGTATAGAACAAAGCATGCCATCAGGACACAGCCTGTAAACCAGCTAGAGGCTATCAAAGTCAGAAAGATAGAAAAGGAAATATTTGTGAAAATAATATGAGAAACTGATATTTCAGGCATGGAAAAAATATTCTGAAATCAAACACTCCATTTTCAGAGTTTATATATGAGAATACACTTAATATAAATACTTGACTTCAAAAAATAAGGGTGAGGGTATGAAAAGAACATATCCTACATGCCATATGCTGAGAACTATATTGAACCCAAAAATAACTGGCCACAAGAGGCAGGTAAATGTCATTTTTCAAAAGATTTTCTTAACCAAACATGGCCTTCAGCACATTGATTTAACACATATTTTTTATAAATATAACATATATCTCATGTATATTTAATTTGTAAATAGTTATAGCTAGTTACCCACTAATGTAACTGCCCTTTCTAAAGGAAGATGACATCACCTAAAGCAGCTACAAAATCCTTTCTGTATTCCAGACTTTATTTTTTTGCTTTACCAGAAATCTGGGATGTTATTTAGTGGACATATGCAAATGTGAGGAGTGATCAATAATAATAGTTCACATTCCAAGAAACTTCTCTTCTTGTAATAATCAGAACAATTTGTCAATTAGTAAATTTAATATAATAATTTTTTGTGTTGCATCCATAATCATATCAACTGAAGGTTTTTTTAAGTCAATGCGGGTTAATAATGTGTCTTTAAGAAAATAAACTCCAAAGAAAACATTCAGAAGTGTAAAATTTGCCTGTCTTAAGAAAGAACTATTGATTCTTAACAGTGATTTTTAAGTTATAAGAACATAACATTTAAAGTCTGTGGACCCATTAGCATGACAGATGTTCTTAAAAACATTCCCCTGATTCTAGGATTGGTATAATTACACTGTCATTGCTACATGTCCCTGACAACCATTCAGAAACTCATATGATTTTATGAGTACCCTTATGTTTTCTGAATCCAGTACCCATGAGTTTGTTGCTTGTTGTTTTTCAGCCAATTTACGTAATTCTCACAGCAGACCAGCCTAGGTGGAGCTTCAGATGCAAACTTGCTTTGCATCCTGTTTGTATCATTATGATGCTCTTTCCTGGCCAGGACCCAAAGGGATCCTGTCCAGTTACACCCTGGAGAGGATGGCACTCATGTTCTTCAGTCCCAGTGAAACTGAAAATCGCCGATAAAAGATTCCCAGACAGTCTCACACTTGTGTCTGATATAGACCAGGTGCACTGAGTGTCCCTGTAGCCCATCAGTTGCTGAGCAGTTTTTGCAACACATAAGGTGCAGCAAGATGGACTGGCTGCTGGCTTTGCACTGAGTAAGGAGGATACCTATCCTGGCAGCTGCCTTACAGGCAGGACGTCTCTGCTGGATTTTGCATTTGCCCAAGAAAGAAAGCAATCATCCCTTGATTCAGGGTGCTTAAAGCCTCAACCCAGACAAACTACAGATTGGAAAGAGAAAAAAAGCCTTCACAGCTTTTTGCTTTAGGAGTTTTGGAGAGCTGGCACACCCTGGACTAATTATTGTCTTAAAAGTTCATTATGTCATAATTATGTCTGATTTAATGTGTCTGTGTGTGTGCAATGCGTACACAGATACCTGTGCATGAGAACGACAGTCACCATAACAATCATAACCTAAGAAACTGCAGCACTGGAAAAAACATAACATATATGACAATGAATTCAATTTTGTTAAATATTGTGGATTATCCTTTGGGAAAGTACAGAAAATTTTGGTTTAGACCTGAGGGAAACTGATCTTACTGATCTGTTAGCACCTCTGCTGCTAATATAAACATTGGCAAAAGCTATATAAATACTAGTGGATTCTGGAAGGGCTGTGAACAATTTAACAGCAAGAAGTTCCTTTTTAAATACACAAAAAAGAAATGTTTAATGTGTCCCAGGATGCGTTGTATGTATGTGAATGATTACATACAAATGCCATGTAATGAGCAACCTGCAAAAATGTAACTTGCACTACTTTAAAATTAATTATTTCTTTATTAAAGCCGTGGTAGTGTAGCAGCCTTGGTCGTGATTAAATTTCCTCCTCTGACACTATTCACCTGCTGCTATGAAAACATTTAGCATATGTATCAAAAAGAGGGATTTTTTCCCCTAAAACTAGGCCGAAATTAATTTCTTTTCCATCAGCTCTCTGAGCTCACAGGAGTGGAGTGTAGACCACTTCATGGCAGACCGGAAGCCAGCAGGACAATACAACTTGCTTTCATTGCTATGTGTACTTCCTCAGTTATTTAACAAATCAACTAAAGCTTGTCAAAAATTACATAGAGAATCTATCCCAAGCTTCTCCACCTCTGTTATCCCTACACTTAAGATTCCCATCTTAATTCAGAGCCATCTGTGATTTTTAAGCAGTTTCTTAACAAAGGGAAGCTGTTTACACTATGTGCTTAGGGAATTGGATGTGCCCAACTTTCTGGAGTTCCTAAAGGTTGGGATTTGGGGCAGAAGTCCTTTCCAGGAGTGGTGGCAGCAGGTGAGCCCTTGTCCTCACTGAGTCTAGTGGCAGGCACATGAGTGCATGGGGCCCTGACCCTGTCACCTTGGTTTTGCAGGACAGGATTTGGATCAATCCCGTAGCAGCAGCCAAGACTGACAAGACATTGGGTAAATTGCTGGTAACCTGCCCATACTGGCAAAGCAGGAGTTTCTGACAACCAAGCCAGTGCCGTATCTTCTGTGTAAACAGATCCAGTACTAAGATGGCTGGGACCTGCACTGGTCCTCGTGGAGAACTGTTTCCAGGAATGACACATCCTGGGCTTTATAAGTGAGCCCAAATCTGTGTGATCTGTGTAGGCCAGTGTCAAAGTCAGAATGAAAGGTTCTAACCCCAGCAGCCAGTTTCATAGGTGCATGAACTGAAGGGATGGGGTGAGTGTGTGATGACTGCTACCCTCTTCACTCTGCTCCCTTCTCCTCAAGACCTCCCCCTTGAATCACTGCTGGTTTTGCAGTGGACATTTGCACTACCTGTGTTTGATTGAATATTCCCTCAGGCATGGATAGGACTGCAGAGGAAGGGGCAAAGCCTGCATTGTTTTCCTCCTTCTTTCCATTTCTGGTAAAATAGCATGGATCCTTACCTCACTAATCCTGTGAAGCTTTCTATTTGGTGAAAATGTCTAGAGGTCTTTGGGCATTTTGTGTCAAAAAAATATCCCTACTCGTCTCTTTCCACTTCCTCTCCCACACTCCTCCAGAGTCAAAGCTTTTCATTCAATGGGGACTTCCCACCCTCCTCATTGCCAATGAAGTAGAGAGTGAAGAAAAGAATGATTGTTATTTTATAACTTTGAACAAGAAAAACAGAGCGCAGCTTCTTAAAAACCAGGCAATTTTCTGAAAAGAGTAATCTGAAAACACAGACACTGTGGGCTTCCAGCAAGGGGCTTGGAAATGCACAGAAACTAAATGTCGACACAGTCTCTGTAACCGCAAGGACTGCAAGAGATTTTTGCCAAAAGTTTTATTGATGTAACCATGGCAGGATTACTTTCCTGGGCCTATAGAAAGTCTGAAAGGCTAGTGTGGGATTTAGACTTATTTAGACATAAAAGTTAATACCTAAATGTCACTTAAAATTATTTGACTTATACAAAAATATATCAGCCTAAAGGGTTAGCAGAGGGTGAGCTCTGCATGTGTGGAAACCATTTCAGTTGAAATCCAGTTTATTTAGTTTAGTTTGAATGGATAATTTTAATCTAATTACAGCTTTTAGCCCAAGAATGGATATATTTTGTTGCTTTACAGTGGAAGCTGTGAGTGGTTATGGGAAAGGAAATAAAGAAGGAAGAAGAAATGCATGGGAAGAGGAAGAGAAGAGAACAGGGGATGGAGGAGTTCAGGGAGAAAGGACAGATACTAGGAAGGGGAAGACATCTTACTCAGCAACACTGAAGGCACTAAGCAGATAAACATCAATTTACTACTTAAAGCCATATTCTAGCCTTGAAGTACATGCAGATCTCCCCATGAGGTCAGTGGGTGTGCCAGTCTGGGCTGTCAAAAAATATGTTGTCTGAAATTCATATCCTGGCCTTCTGGGAGTATCTGGACGTGGAATTTGGCACTGGCTGTGGAATGAGTTTGACATTACTGTACAGAGCAACTGACGCTGGTAGACGCATGTCCAAGGTGTGATTGTGCAAGGATACGCGTTTTTACCCTCAGCTCATGGGAAAGTTGATCAAGTTGCTTAGTGTGATTAGGTTGTCTGTTAATTTGTGACCATGGGGTTTTTCTGTGATTTTTTTATGTATTAATTCTCACATCTGCCTTCCTGAAGTAAGGAGGGGTGTTTTCTGCTTTAACAGGTGCACAGACCCAAATGTGCCAGTATGTTAGTGGAGGTTCTTTCTGGTAATGTAGAGAGCTAGTGGAGAAAAAAGAATAGATCCATGGCACAAGCACTGCCTTCTATGGCATGGATGCATTTACACAGATTTAAGTAGGACTGAATTTCTTATCTGTCCAGCAGTTTGAGCCAGTTTTTTTCAATTAGAAAAAAATATATTAAAATTCTCATCATTAAATACCCAACAGAGCTAGTGTTTGGGATAACAACCTAGTTCTCAGCACCTGTTTTGGTCCCCTTTGCAGCAATTGTGCTCCAAATGACATAACTTGCACATGATAGGAAAGCCAAGGAGGCAGCCATACAGTGAGCGGCATCCTTTGAGCTCAGTGGCCAGGACAGAGGGGTTACACAAGAGGTAAGAGGCTGGCAAAAAATAGAATTGTCAGAAATCAAAGGGATCCAGGACATCTGATTTTTCTAGCATGAGAAATGAGAGCTAACATGAAAGAATTAGAGGATATGGAGTTATTATAAGGTTTCTCAGTATGCCCTTTAGAAGCCTGGCTAGTCCAAGAATCACCCATAACACAGATGAAGTATCATCTAAAATCTACGAAGATTTTCTAGTTCTTAAGAGATATTAGATAAAATCTTGGAGCATGGGGCTTCTGTCCTTTCCAAAATATATCTGGCATTGACTTCCAACATCTACATCTTCTTATCTTCTTCAGAATACAGATGTAATCTTGTTTTAAAACACTTCCTAGTCTTAATTTTCTTGATGTTGTCTGAAGAGACATATCACTATAGGTGCCAAAATGCAAGGAAGTATATTTTTTCTAATAATCTGGATGTAGTCTCTTTGGATTTCATTGAATCTCTCCTCCTTCTTGTGCTACAAGCCAGAATAAACAACAAAACAAACAGAAAAGCCCTATGACCTTATGACCTGCCCTACCCTGGCTAAAACAAGTCTAGGAGAACCAAGTCCACATTTTTTAAGCTATTACAGCAAATTAACATGAGAATGGTCACTCACAGAGTACATTGGGAGAAAGGTACCTGCTAGGTAAAAGCCCAAAGACAATTTGGTATTCAGGCTGCGACTGCACATCGAGCCTTTACAGATCTAAGGAGCCCACAACCCCTTTTTTCTTCAATACAGAAGCTGTCTCAGAAGCTCTAAGCTTCTCTTCACACAAAAGGAGATGAAAGCTGTCCTCATCTGGCATATACATTAAATATGTTTCAGATTTTGACTGGGCTAGAATTTTTTCACTCCCTTCATTCTGAATTTATGTCCCAGTGGGGCGTTTAAACGGGAGGTGACAGTGTGCCTGTCTGTACCCCAGCCCTGACAGTCCAGCTGCTGACAAGGAGAAAAAATGAATTAGAGTCATGCTGCTTCAGTTCAGTTTCTCTCTCCAAAATAGATATCGATGTGAAGTAGCCATGAAAGGGCTTTTTGTGCATGGCTTTATCCTGTCATAGCAGGGGTTACTATAATGAACTGAGGAAATGTGAGATGAAGTGGGAATACAGGCATAGATGAAAAAACTGACAAAATGTCAGGAATCCTTTTCTTGTAAATCTAAATGTAGAACTGAAACTAGAGCTGAAATGTATTAAATAACTGTCAAGTGGAGAATTACTGGGAGCTGCTTTCTGCACTCTGTAGAAGATGCCTTTCAAAATACTAAGTAGCATCTTTTCCAGCTGATGCTTCACACAGCAATGTACCAGCATGCAAAACTGGATCCAGATGAACAGCAGGGGTAGAATGGTACCCTGCTACACGTGTTGGCAGACAAGGCCCATTAGTAACCACTGGGAACCTGCCCTCATGCACCAAAGAGCTGTGGAAGTGCAGAAACATTTAGTAACTCCTCTATTGTAGCCTTGAGTTGAGATCTCATGCTGTGTGAGTAGTCATGATCACAAGTCAGCAAGAGCATGGCACATGAGGAGACCTCCTTTCACACTAAAGGTAGATTGGGATGGAATAATTAGGTACAAAAGGAGCTGAGGCATGGAAAATATTGGGAGTCCAGGACAGTTGGTTAGTTTGTCAATGAACGCTGCTGTGCCTGGGTCAGTGTTTTGTGCTCAAAGACAGTCACATTCGTATTATGTTGGGTGCCACAGGAGCAACTGTCACACCAAAACAGTGATACATAGAGAGACCTTGATACCATACGCAAATCCCTGCAGATATCTGTTGCAGAAGGAGTAATACTGAGCAACCTGATCTAGTGGGAGGTGTCCCTGCCTATGACAGGGGGGTTGGAATTAGATGATCCTTAAGGTCACTTCCAACCCAAACCATTCTATTATTCTGTAATAAAGGATGGTGTTTCAACTTTCTGCTTCAGTTTTCCTGCTGAAGGGAAAGTGTGTTTCTCTAACCAGACTCTTGTCCTGGTCAATCATGCAGGCTGTAAGGGCATTGTGCCTCAGTGCAGGTGCCTGCAAAGCTGTCCATGTGATTTCACAGAGCTTCACAAATAGTTAATCTGCGCCTCCAAACAAGTTCTCATGGTTATACTCTACCTACCCACTGATGTGAAAAGAATTTGCTCATTTAAGAGGGGAGCACACTTAAGCTTGATACTTTTTGACCAATAAAAGCTCAGTTTGGAAAAGATTGACACTGTCTACAGACAAAATACTGTGCCAAACCTTTCCAACAGTGTTAGCCTGTGCTCTCACCTGATGTAGGAGCATTGAAAAAACTTTTCTCTTTCATCTTGACAATTCAGCTCTCATATGCCAAAAACCGTTAACCTTGATGAAACTTAGTCTCTATTCAATTGGAGAGATATAAAAACTTTCTGTCTCCCACTAATAAAGATGGACCAAGCTTCAAACTTAACTGTCTTTAAGAGTGTGACATTGAATGGCAGTGGTCTGCCTTGTCACAAAAAAACCTGAGCTGCTCTAATGGTAGAAATTCACTGCAGGGATTGCATCTGCCTGTGGCATTCATAAACCAGATGTGTGGAATGATTTACTCTGAGGCATTGACTTCAGAATGCTGCTTTTTCAAGGCCACTCTGATGTTGTGAGTATATTTTCTTCTAAAAAAAAAAATCAGTTGCAGACAAGTGAATGCTACATGTGCTTGCATGAAGGAACTCATTCCAGCCACCATCCCCACACACTGAGGGTGGGAAGGATGCAGAAAAGCTTTGATATGGCAGTAGGACACATCCCATCCTCTGCACATTAAAATATTTTGCTATGATTTATTATGGGTTCTTTGGTTTTGTTTCAATTTGTTTTGTATTAAAAGTAAAAACTAAGAAAAGAAGTAGGAGGGTGAAGACAAAGACTGAGACAGCCTTGCACACACTGCGATTCCACCTTTTCTGATAAGCTTTTTTGTTTCATTTAGCCTTCATTAGGGCTTTACCTCCTTTTGATCTCAGATCCACTACTGGAACAGATTTGCTATTAAAAAAATACTGCTTTTAAATTATGTTTGCTTTAAGTAAGTCTGGAGTGTGATTATTTTGACTTGAGAAAATAAGAGACTGTTTGTTTTAAATGAATTCATAACATATGTTTGTAATAAATGGGCTTGGGCAGTTGTCCTGATGCTAAATGCGCCAAAATTTGAAATTACTGCAGCTCTGGTGAAATTTCAGCACTACAAAAGCCAGAAAAAAAAAAAAAATCATGTGTGAAAGTTAACAACTGAGCAGAGTGAGTGAGTATGGGGGCAGGATTTATGGCTCCACAGTATGTTGGGGGACAGGGAATGGTGGAAACATGCTCTCAGGGAAGAAAGAGTTTGAGGCTCCCAGCAAGGCTGTGCCCCATTGCCATCTGCAGGCTGAGTTCAGCCTTCAGCCACCTGTATTTCTCCTCAGGAGCAGCAATTTCTGCTCAGACCACCTACTTCGAAAGCTAAAGCCAGTTAAGGTAGAATTTATCTGCTCATGCTGGAAGTCCTTGGTGAAGGACGTCTTAGGTCACCAACTTTTTCTGAGAAGTTCATTCTGCATCTTTAAGCTCAATGTATCATTAATGATTTGAATTTCATTGGGGAAATTTAGTCTCACAGTCCCCTCCACCTCCTCTGATGTCTACAATTGACATCAACAGAGCACATGTTAGATACAGACTTCTGACTACAGAAACTTTTCCACAGACATTTACAGTAGATTTCATGAAACTGAAGAAAGAAGTCTACTGCTGTATTCACTGTTGTAGTCTCACCTTGAATACGTTGTGCAGTTCTGGGCCCCACAATTTAAGAGGGATGTGAACATCCTGAACGGTCTGGAAACAATGTCTTGTGAGGAGCAGCATCATTGCCACAGGGAAGGCAGAGCCTCTAACACCTGTGGGCCTGCTAAGTTCACTTCCTTCTCTGCTCTCCAGCCATCTCCATAACTCAGACAGGGCAATTGTCTCCTTTACTGCCGTTTTCTTAATAAGCTAAGCTAAACCCTGGATTTAATCCAAGGACAGTGAGCACTGACTTATACAGTGAACAAAGCCTTGAGGGAAAACCCCACAAGAATCAAAACCACTAAGAGCAAACAGAATCAAAAATCAATAAATTGTACAATGCTCACGCCTTTCCCTCCAGCTTAACTTATTTGAACTTTGACTTGCAAAGTCCATCCTCAGACTCACTGCTTTCGATCTTCCCTCCCAAAGAAGGTTTTTTTTAGCTCTTTAGTTCTCTTCAGATCTCTTTATTTCAGGGATGTTCTACATGGACAAAACATCTCCTCTGCTTCAGCCTGTGATCAGGAAATATACAGATGTCCTGAAATGACTCTCATTCTGTGTCAAGAGGTTTCCCATCTTGATCCATGATGTTACTTTGCAGATGTTTTTCCAACTGTTGTCCACTAAATCAGCTGGCAACATTCACAGAGAATAATTCATTATACAGAAACTGAGCCTTTCTGTTAGGTCAGCTCCTGTTATTGGTATTGCTTCACGCTGTCCCATTCAACAAACCAGCTACAGGCTTGGGGGGGTTAGTTAGTGTGAACATCCTCATTCCTACTTGAACACTTAGCACCTTTGTGCACACCTCATTTAACTTATGGGAATCTCTCACTGCTTGGGGCAATGCCCAGGATCCTCTGTATCTGCTGTGACCACCAACAGGAGAAAGCCAAGACCTCACAGGAAACATATCCATTGAATTGGACACGTGGTCTGACAGGGGTTGAGATTGCTGAAAGGGAGACAGACTTTTGACTGATTGAGTGCTATGTATGCCTTTGATTTACATTGCTATTGATTACTGTGCAGAGAAACAAGCTAATAGTCCTTAGAGGTATAGATAGACCTTTTCTACACTAGTCAAAAGTTTAATTACTTATATTACTCTATATTTCTACAATTTTTCTTGGAAATGGCATTATCTTTAGTATTTTTCTGATGCTTACCATTTTCTCCTGCAGAAGTTTTGCTGCAACTACAGACAATGTTGCAATGGGAAAATACTTACTTTTCCATACATCAAAACCCAAAGAGGTCAGGGTATACTTCTAGAACACAGGATACCAAGTCAGTACTCCATGGATGAAAGCATATCTTCAGCAGAATGTAGAAGCTTCTTCTAGTAAATACAAGAACTGCAGACAACATAGCCCTGCAAAGGGAGCATCAGAAGGGTAACGTATCTTAAGTCTGCAGCCACTACCAAGTAGCAGATTTTACAGGGGGAATGTCTGGATGCTATAACAAGATCCAGGGCTTAGCCAGTAACAGCACTTCATTGCATGTTCTTAAAACGTGCTGGGGACCATAGACCACGTGGTGGGCGTCTGAAGAATATATCCTTCATTGTTCCCACACAAGCACCCTGTAGCCAGGTACACTGGTTTGATGACTTCCAGTTAAATTTCCAGTTGAAATGACTTTGTAATGTGCTTGTAATTAAATCCCATAAAGGCTCATAGAAAAGGCATACCCCCTTCTGCAATATCTGCAGGCCCTAAACTGCACAATATACTAAGAGACTATGAAGCCTTTGTTTGATTATACAAGTAATTAAATTTAAAATTTTATTAAACTTGTTAATAAAGGCATAAAACATAGAGCTTCATACTTCACTTTGATTTGTTGTGAGCTTTCACTAAATCCACAATTTCCTGGCACATGAAAACACTGTATTTAAGGCTACTCCAGTTTAACCACATAAATTCAAAAGTAGTGGCATCACTTCAAAGGGTGCAAAGAAGAAAAGTAATTGGGCTGCATCAAACAAATCTCTTTAGAAAGACATGCAGTGCATCCCACATGAAGCAACTGTGTGAAGTTAGGGTCAGCGCATACAGCCACTAGTCAGCTTCAAGGTGAAGCATAATGCCCAGCAGACCTGCAGTGGGCTTCACCTTGTTCTGGTAAGAGATCAAAAGGCCTTCTCTGTCCTACCAGAGACAGCTGTGAAGTTCAGTTCTGGAAATTATTATGATCTGGAGATAGGGATATCTATGAGAAACTCCTCAAAGACAGGCCAGAGGGATCTCACAGTCCTTTGGCAGACATAGGCATCCTAGATCCAGGAAGCAGCCCACTATTACTTCTCCTTACCCAATCCCTTCAAGCTTCAGGCTGTAATTCTCAGAGCATGCTTGTTGAATCATAGGGTCAGGCCCTAATTTTAAACCCATATAAGCTTCTAAAATACAAGAAAAGATAGAATCCAAGTTAACCCCTTCTCTTGTGAGCTTCCTTGTCCATGTAGAGGAAAGCCTGAGATTTCAAATCCTGAGTTCTTTCCTATCTCGCCTTCTCAAGAAAAGAAAAAAAAAAAAAAGGCCAAAAGACTCACAATTAATATAGCAACTCTACCATTCTTGTAGAGACAGATGTAAGAAAAAAATCTTGTAAACAAGTGAAGGTCTTTGTAATGAGGCCTTTCATATGGCTGGCTTCATAGGGGTTAATTTGCAGAGATTTGCTGCAATTGTACATTATGGCAAAGACATGTAAAAGGATTTTATTCTCCTTTCAAATATGAACTACAATATACTCACACTTGTGCTGTTAAAAGCACAGACCATAAAATACAGGCACTACAAGGTGGCCTCCCTGACTCTGGTATTATATAGCTTTCTCAGCTCATTTTTAAACATTTACATTTGAACATCAGACATTGACTTACTTTTTGCTATGACATAGACCAGTATGAAAATTCTGTTTTTAGGACAAGGCATAGAAGAAAATCTTCATAGTTAATCAGCAATTCTGCCCTTTCATAGGAGGGGAGAAAAAAGAGAGGAAGAAGTGTATGTGCACATCCATTATAACCTTTCACATTTACAGAAAGGCAGACTCCCAAGAGCCATTTCAATAATGGTTTTAGTCAAATATTTATATTGCTATAACTTTATATGTTTAATGATTTTGCCCATTAAGGTTTTTGTGGTTTAGCAAAGAAAATCCAAATATTCTTGATGATGATTGGTGAGTTAAAATCTCTTGTAGCAACACAGTGTATAAAATCCTCTCCAAGTAACTGCCTTTTTCACACATCTGGAAAGACTCCATATTTTTATCTGCCAGAGACTTACAAGGGCAGCTTATTACATAAATAAACATGATATATGTAGTCATAGAATGACTGAATTGAGTATAATCTTACAAAAACAAACCCTGTCTCAATGCTCCTTTGTTTGTTGGCTTTTGGCACTATTATTGACTCTCCTGAGTATACTGTATAATCATTACTGCCCCCACTTTTTCCCTGATGCGAAATGCATCCAGGTGGTCAGCAATAACAAGGCCCAGGCTTGCCAAGCACCGGAGCCGAATGCATCCTAGAAATGAAATCTCCGATTCTCATGTACATCATAAGTGATTAAGAGCAGCACCACTGTTGAAGATATCATATACCTTCTGAACAATTTTTTTCTGAGCAGCTCTACAAAGAAGGTAAGGGAACCACATTTCCTTCATGGCCTTCAAACCAGGACATTAGGAAATACTTTCAATTCATTGAAGAGTGAATTTCCTCTGGTTTAAGTCCGTTTCCTCACCTGTGATCACTCATTAGTTTTCTCCTTTCAGGTGATAGTAACAGTGTCAATAGAAAGTACATCTTGGGATGGTCATGGCTGTTTATCTTAACCTGGTCCTAAAAGCAATACAAAGGCAATTACAAAACCCAATCTAATCAGATGGTATTTACTGCAGACTGACTTTCATTTCTCAGTTAGGTTTTCTTCCTGGTTTTTGACTTTTGTCATACAGCTCTGTTCATTCATCTTGTTGCAACAAATAAACTATAGAGATAAGCCTTTATCTTCTACAGTTTTTGAAGCTTGGGAAAGGGAGGACAACTTTCCAAGAACATCTTTGGCAGAAAGCTTATCACTCAGGAACATTTCTGTGATGTTGTTACTTAAAATGAAAGAAGGGAAGGATGACGTTCCTGAAGTTTGGTCCCATCTATATGTATTCATGTGATGGCTAAAGAAATTGAGTTTCTATGGATAAATTCAGACCAAACCCTATAAACTCAAAACTAAAAGTAAGGCTTCAGTTTGGCATAATTATATGTTTGGCTTCTGTGTTCCCTCAGACACAACATTTTGGAAATCAGAGAACCCAGGCTACAGCTGCTGAATGCATAAGGTCTTACACATGGGGTGGTGCGGTTCTTGTACTGCTTCTGCCTTGGATCTGCAGTAGGACACACACTTATCTCTCTGCACACCTAAATGATTTCTCTTGTAGCCTGGGACTTCACAGCCCAAAGCAGAGCAGAAATCCTTCCTGTGTGCAGGAATACAGGGAGGTGGAGCAGAAGACAAATCACGATGTTTCACAGGAGTCCAGAGCTAATTCCACCATTTCTAAAAAGAAATGTAGGAATCAAATTAGAGATCCATACAAACAGATGATGCTAGTATACATGAAAGGCCACGAACAAGCAGGACCCCACACAATTCCAACTGCTATCTTTTGACACCCGGACTCCAGCTTGTGCCCAGCTGGAAACAAACCCATAGACCTGGTAAGGCTGGGGAGCAAGAAGTGCCTGACTCAGAGGTCACATATAGAAAGTACAATAGCCGTAATAATCTGCAGCTTTGATGTAGCCAGAGGCTATCCCTCTAGTAAAGAGGTGATGGAGGCACAAGAAACAAGAAGGGAGAAGGAAAGAAAAGTAACAGAAGAAACAGAGCTGATCTGAGCTTGAAGGGCTATGACTATGGCTGCTCTTCGGATGGGCAAGAGCTGAGTCTCGATCAAGAATACTGTCAGCAGGTTTTTGAGAGTTTCTGGAAGATCTCATTGTAAGTACAGACAAAAGTGAGCTAAACTCATTCCAGAGTATAATTTCTTATATTCTTGTCTTCTCGTACTTGATAGAGCAAGGCGGAAAAGGTCTTTTGACATATTAATGCTGTTACAGTGCACATGGGAGATTCTGCAGAGGTAAGAAGAGCAAGCATGCAACATTTTTTGTCTGCTTACACCGATTCTCCTTTATATTCTTTCTCATCACTTTACTATAGCCGTTTGTACAATTTCTGTATTTTTTTAAAATCTGCTGCTTTTTACCTACTGTAGTTGCTAATCTTTTTTGCTAAAAAGAAAATACTAGCCCTGATATTTCTCTAACAGAATGACTGCTTTTCAGACTTCAGTGGGACACATTCCACAGACTCCTCAGATGGTCCAGAGCTAAATTTACTTCATACATAAGCAAACAGTAAAAAGCCCTCCCACCCCTCCC
>VZTY01006539.1:142539-188152 GCA_013400935.1 Turnix velox | reverse complement strand
TTTTTATTCCTTTTTTTTTTTTTTTTTTTTTTTTTACAGGAGTTTTTACAATAATGGAGTCTTTGAAGATCTTGTTATGGAAGTCTAGAAAGCATCTGTATCCAGCTCCTAAGGAATCCAAATTCCTTCTGCACATAACCCTGGATTTATTACTATTTTCACCTTGGAAAACTAGCCCCAGTGGATAGCTGACCCCTGCCATTTTATGGCTCACTGGCTCTTTGACAGCTACTTCTGGGTGGCTGTGTCTTATGACACAAATGTTTCTTCAGTAACCATTTACCTGCTCCCTTGTGGATTCCCCTTCTTTAATGTATCCCTGGCTTCACACGAAGGGCTGGAAACAGACCCTGTATGAGTTTGTAAAGGCATGGAGGAAAGAAAAGTGTCTGACTAACAAAAGATCCCAAACAGCCTCCTTTGTAAGGGTCACACACCTGGAATCGGTTTCAGGAACTTCTTTCAGAGGCAAAAAGCCCAAACATGCCCGTGTTGCCTATCTGATCTTTTTCCTTGGGCTTTTGTGGAAATACAATGCTGATTGGAAATGAGGAATGTTAGAAACTTCGGTTCGTGTTAGGCTTTTGGGGCAAGCTAAGAAGAAATCAGTCATGCTCAGCGATTTTGTTCTTTTTAATCAGATTCAGATGAAAAGATTGTTGACAGATTTCTGTGGAAACACTGTAAAACATATTGACCAATGATTTAGGAAGAATTTACCACATTTCAAAAATAAGGGAGCCAACAATTTCCCACTTAATGGGACTTCATTCTAAAGAAACATTTCCTGTAAATCACTAATCTAAGAAATATTAAAAATATATCACATGTAATTATAAGTCATTAATATTAAATGATCTCACTTTTTACTACTGAAAGAACTGTTTTGTCACATCAAAAGAAGGATCCTGTCCTGAAGAGACAGACATCTCTCTGAATTGGTGATAGATGAGAACTGCTGTGCAGTGAAAGCTGGGTAGCAGTCCTAACACCTTACATTTTTATTTATCATTTGTCACCAGGTGAATTTAAAGAACATTACACTGTGGAAAAGAAACTGAGCTATGTTGAATTTAAAAGGCTCAGTGCCCTGCTTTGCTAAAAACTCACGCAGCAGACACAAGACTCCAAATCACAGTCCTCTCCCTCAAGCCAGATGCCCAGATTCATGTGGTGCACCAGCCATCTCAGCTGGACTAGGCACAGGATTAATATCTATAGGAAGATCAGTTTACAGGAAAGAGGTTAGCTTTAAACCCACTGATGATTTATCATTTCCATACTCATTATTTTCTCCCAAACATCTGCTTTCTGCCTCATGTATATTGTGTGTTTAGGTCTAGCAATTTATATTGTAGCTAATATACATTTGAAAAGGAGTATAAGGTCTCTCCCAGAAATTACAATTCTTTAACCAGAACAAGGAAGAGAGGCACAGCTGGACTCCTACATGCAGGTTAGTGTCCAGTGCAAACTGCAGTGTTGCCTCTGGCCTTCTGTCTATTCTGTAAAGTGAGAGTTTGAAAATGTCATCAAAACTGGTTCGTGTCTGGGAAAAGACAGATTTATGTGAATCATCTTTTCCCAACAGGAGAAATTTCAAGTGAATAAATCCTGATTTATTTATACCTAAAACTGTAGCCAAAAAAAAGATCACTGGCAATTCAGCTCTTCTCTTGAGGTCTCTCTCAAACTGATCAAAACTATGCATCTCAGATCAGAAAAGCCTCGGCAGAAAAAACACTTCAAGATTATTTTCACATTAAGTATCTCAGTTCGCAAACTGAGCATTAAACCCATTGCTTTCAATTATGTTTTAACTAGAACATCTAACTGTAGGGAGTTTAAAAGGTGCATTTTCACCCAGCCAAGTCAATAAATGAGGAGACTGAAGGGTGACCTTATTAATGTTTCTAAATATGTACAGGGTGAGTGTCAGGAGGAAGGAGCCAGGCTCTTCTCACTGACCTCCAATGATAGGACAATGATTGACAATGATGTCAATGGGTGCAAGCTGGAACACAGGAGGTTCCACAGAAATATAGAAGAAAAATTCTTCGCAGTGAGGGTGACAGAACACTGGAATGGGATGCCCAAAGAAGTTGTGGAGTCTCCTTCTCTGGAGACATTAAACAGGCCTGGATGCATTCCTGTGTGACCTGGTCTAGGTGTTCCTGCTCTGTCAGGGGGGCTGGATTAGATGATCTCTTGAGGTTCCTTCCAATCCCTGACATTCTGTGATTCTTTGATAGGGAATTGTACATTTATTTTAATTTGATCAACATTTGCTTCACGTTCAAGGCTGACTCTGGCTCTCCTCAAGCTCCTTTTATTATTTTGCATATATCAGACAAATCAGGTAAGTATTAAACTTGTTTGTATTCAGAAATTAGTAACTACTAGACAAAAAAAATTTTTGAGGGAATGTTCCCAGCAACATAGAAATGAGAAATGCATAAAAATTAATAGAAAGTGAAAAATCTTCTATATTTAAAATAATTGAGACAGATTTTCTGTAATATTTTAAGGCTTTTATATAAAATTACTACCACTTGTTTTTGAGGTTTGGAACATTTTAGTTAACAAGAAGCAGCAGTTAAGCTTTTTTTCCATTGAGGCCTTTAAAAAATTATTACTTATTTTCATTACATTGCTATTAATTAGTTTACATGCCATTTAAATGGAGAGCTTAGGCTTTCAATCACAATGTAAAGCCTGGTGCTCATTAGAAAGTATTTCTGCTCCTTTCACAGCAGTTGACTTCTAGCCTGATTGGTCTCAGTTCTGGTTTCTGAAATGGTACTTTGCTCATTAGTTTCCCACAACAAAACCGATTACATTTTTTTCTCCAGGTTAACACCACCTCAAGCTGCCCGTCTGCTGGGGTCCTCATTTTCCTATCCCTTCCCTTCCTAATCTGTCTTTATCCCTTCATGCCCTCAACTTCTCTATGCTGGTCCTACTGCCTGCAAACACACACCAGCCTTGGAATTATTGAAATTATCTGGGATAAAAATAGATTTTTTTTTTAAATATGTTGGAATAATTTAACTAAATTGATTCCCACTACATGACATGATCCAACATAAGGGGACAAAGAGAGAGTGGAATTACGTACCTGTGGACAGGAAACCAGCAGTTGTCTTTGCCAGTGAGTGGACAGTGTGAGCACACCTCCAAACAACACCTCTATGGTCTTCAGGTCTTGAGGAAAAACATTTAGTTCAGTTTCACTTGATAAGAAAATTACATCATCTGAAGTGATCAGATCCTTAAAAGACCACTTGCTGAGCTTGATGCTAAATCAGAGAACTTTGGTCTGCAAGAAAATCTTGCAGTATTCAAATATCACTAATATTTCTCCATTTGGCCCAATAAAATCATGTCTTCCTGAAAAGATAAAGGGTCCAAATAGTCCACAGCAACTAGAAAGGATCTGCCAGTCATTTGTATTGCATTTGGCACATTCTTGTCTGTGAATATGAATGGATGCTGTCATTACATCCAACTGAAGTGATATGGATGGGCAGCAAAGAGCCCAGGGGTTCTTGAACACAGTGAAGTCTTGCTGCTTTAATTTCTCTGGTGACTGTCAGTCCTTAAGGAGTATTTCTGCTACTGTAACTATGAAAACAAGAACTCCACTGCTTATGTTGAACTGCAAATCCAGAGGCATCTTTTTCTTAATTTTCCTCTAAAGGAAAAAAACCTCAAAACATTACAAATAAGACAAAAAGCTATAGGGACATGAAGGAGAGGGAGAAGGGTCAACGAATAGTTAAGCAGGGGTGGTTTGAGTGTATCTGCATGGACATACCCAGGACAGTGTCACCATGCTAGTATGACTAGTGATTCACTTAGATTATTAGGACCCAGTTATCGCCATGAAGGGACTGTGATCCACATCAAGGCACATAACAGACTTTGCTTTTTCACTCCTTACAATCACTCAATCTACTGCAAATCCTTTTGTGAACAAGTCCACTTTTTTTGCAAAAGCTTAGTTTTTTCTTTCTGTAGGATTACAGTGGCAACCTCATCACACAATCCATCATCAACACTACAAGACAGACAGTGTTATGATGTACTTCCTTGAAATATAGTGATTGTAGGACTGGGAAGACATTTTCCTCTAGACAAAGGCAGAAATGGTTTACACTGTGGTACACTAATAGATGGTTTAGAGGTGTATTTGATTGCTTTTATGGTTTTGTTTTATATACATCACATATGCAACAACACTGGGTGTTGTAGATGTAATGTGTGTGTGTGCTTATGTTTCAATAAAACAGATTTGTCTAACATAGCAAATGCACAAAAATGCATGCACAAGTGAAACATAAGTTGTCCATCTCTTTCAGTAATCTGTGTTAGACATTGAATGCTACCATCTGTTCTGCAGGGAAAAAATAAGTTGCTCAGAGAAACAACTTGCCCTGGAAGAAAATCACCTGCTAACCCGCTATTCATTACAGGCTCATTTATGCACAGAAGCCTGAGGGTTTCTAACCTCTCCAAAACTCTTCAGTATATTTGTTTTACAAACTGTTCTAGTGAAGAAAAAAACACAAAAAACAAGCACTTCAGTTCTTTTCATGTGATTCAACATAACAGTGAGCCTATTTGCTGAGATTACATTCTTTATTAAAATTATCTGGACACATCCTAGATACTTGTAATTTTTGTTTTTGGAAAGGCTGCTGGTTTGCTTTAATGAAGCATCACAAAAATGGACAGTGACTCCTCCTGCATTAGCAAGTAAAGCAGTACTAATCAATGCTTTGCATACAGAAACTCAATAGCTTCTACTGACAGGTTGTTAGGATGGTCCATGGCATTGCGTTGAATGGGCTCCTCTTGCATACAATCCCTGAGCAGGGTTCAGAGACTAGTGCACATCAGGGACATAACCTTTTGGTGGTCTGAGCATGGACCCCTTGTTTCAGAAGATAATGTCTTGTGGCATTATACCCAGATTGGTTCTGGGTAGCAACAGTTTATTACTGCAAATATCCTCACTGATTCTCTATATTAGTCTGTGGTTTTATTTGTTTTTTCTCAAGTTAAAGTCTGCAAAATTTATGGAGGAAGGACTTTGTTCTCTTTGATCTCATAGCACACTAGGATGCTGGCCTATAGCACTGTCCCCTTCTACAGTGACATAATTCTAAACAAAATTCAGAATAATGTTTCAGACAAGGGTGCAGAAAAGAACAGTATAGAAAAGAGCTATCAAAAGGCAGCTAAGAAAGCAAATAGATACCTTATCTGTTGTATAAACTATTTATTTACTTACCCTTATTCTCCATGGACATTCTTTTATGTTACAGAACAAGCAACCAAAGGATGGTATGAACATGTTTTTCATCTATTTTTATTGCTGAAATTATGTTCAGTTGTTGTCATGTAAAACTCCTGATGTGGTCATGAAGTCACTCCTCGCACTGTATGTTAGGAGGCTGGAATGAAGAGCTGAGTGCCATGAACTTTTCTATCATTATTTCCCATTTTCCTTCATGACATTTCAAAACACAAACACTTGTAATCACTTTTAGAAGGGAATCCTATATTCATGCAAAGCAACAAGAGATTCCAGCAGCAAGACAGATACATCTGGACAATTTGGTAACCTCCCAATCTTTGATTTAACTATTAAATTGATGACCGCATTTCTTTCCAGTCCATGTGGAAATCTTCAGTTTAGAACTACAGAGGGCTTGTGTTGACATTTTTGATGCATTCAGGGCACTCCCAAACATTACAGATGTACTGATGTACCAGTTGGAGTTGTGTCATTAATGAAAATGTGCAAATGTTACAAACAATCTGATTTTTAAAATCACAGATGGGACCATTTCATTTGGGAAGTATATTTCTGCTGTAGGCAGTGAAGTTACACCTCACAAGTAATTTTGACATGAGAAAGTAACTTTGAAGCATACTACTGTGTGTGCCTGAGAAAATATATTAGTTCTTGACAGTGTACTAAGGAAAAGTAAATCTTTCTCTCAGGCGTAAAATATATTGGTCTGGTCAACACTCGAAAAAGGTAATTATGTCACATATTATATCAGTGAGTGCATTTTTTTAAAATGCAGCCAGTTACCTTCAATAGGTAAGTGGGCAATACTTTTCTATGGGTTATGAGTTGATGAAAACAAATGCAGTACTGGGACTTTTCTTCAGCTGAAAATCTGATCCTAATTTGTTAATTAGGTTAATTCAATTACTTTTCAGGGTGTGTAAATCTAACAATTTTGTTTTTGGCTGTCAGGCAGCTCTAAAATCTTGCTTAGCGATTTTTTCCTTTTCCCCCTTAACATCAGCTTTAGCTGGGTATATCCCAGAACCAGTGCCTTTGAGAAATGTTAGTCAAAAATCCCCAGGTGTAAGAAAATAGGAAAAGAAGGCAAGAGACCAACATGGTTGAATCACAACCTGATGATCAAAATAAAAGGAAAAAAGGAACTTCACTCGCAGTTCAAGCAGGGACAGGCATTCTGAGAAGAGTATAGTGACACTGCCCAGTTGTGTAGGGACGTGGTCAGGACGGCCAAGATGCAGCTGAAGTTGAACTTGGCAGGGTATACAAAGAATAGTAAGGGTTTCTACAGTTATGACATCAAGAAAGGGAAGATCAAAGATAACTTACTCTTCCTTATAAGATGGCAAACCAGTAACAATGGGCAAGAGAGTGGCAGAGGCACTCAACAACACTTTTGCCTCAGTCTTGAGAGAAGTGGCAACTTCTCTCCCCATACCTCTTGAGTGGATGGACCACTAGGCAGGGACTGGGTGAGTTAAGTCTTTCCCTCTGTAAAAAATTCCTGCAACAGGTTTGTGACCATATGAAGATCCTGAACAAATAGAAGTCTTTGGGGCCATGATGAGATGCATCCCAGAGTCCTGAGAGAATTGCCTGATTCAGTTTTCAAGACACACTCAATGATAACTTGAAAAATCATATCAGACAAGTGAAGTCCCTGAGGACTGGAAAAAAGGAAATATTGCACTAACTTCTACAAAACTAGTCAGCGTCACCTCTGTGCCTAGGAAGATCATGGAACAGATCCTCTTAGGAGCTATGCCAGGGCACACAGAGGAAGATGAGCTGATTCACAATGGCCAGTATGGCTTCACCAAAGGCAAATCCTGTCTAATCAATCTCACTGTCTTCTGTGATGGAGGGACTACATCAGTGGAGAAGGGAAGAGCTATGCTTTTCATTTATACAGACTGCTCTGCATCCAGCTGTGGAGCTCTAAGCACAGGAAAGTCACGAAACTGTTGTAAAGGGTCCAGAGAAGGGACATAAAGAGGATCAAAGGGTTGGAACACTTCCATGAGGAAAGGTTCAAAGATTTGCTGTAGTTCAGATTGGAGACTCGGAGGCTCTGGGGAGACTTTATATCAGCTTTCTAATACATAAAGAGGGCCAACAGAAAAGACGGGGCAAATATTTTTAGCAGGGCCTGTTGTGATTTGACAAGGAATAATGTCTTTAAATTAAAAGAGGGAAGATTTAGCCTAGATACAAGGAAGAAATTTTTTTGCAATTAAAGTGATGAAACACTTAAATAGGTTGTCTGGAGAGGTAATATATGTTTCCATTCCTAGAAACAGTCAAGTTCATGTTGGACAAGGGTTTGGGCAACCTGATCTAGCCGAATATATGTCTGATCTTTGCACGGGAAATTGTACTAGATGAACTTTTGAGGTTCTTCCAACCTAAACTATTCTGTGAAAAAAAATCAGAAGAAAATTTTCAGGTTATGTTTTCAATCATTATATATTTTAATATTTTTATTGACTTTAGTGGGCTTTGCCTGTATGTAACAGCTGAGAACTTGAGTCACAATAATTAAGCCTCTAAGACCAGGCTTCCTGGCATTGCCATATTGCCTGTTACATGATATTTTTTGTGAGAGAGAGTGCTTCAAAATACCCTTTGGTATTGTGTCATGGGACTGATAAACCTTCTCAGCTTTTCATGGACTTACAAAGCTAAGAAAGTGGACTTTCCAAAAACCTATCCTAACCTCAGTCATAATTTACAGATCTCAAGCAGGAGTTACTAAGTGATGATGTATGTAGTAACTCAAATTAAAAAAGTTTATACATTTTAAAAAGTTACACCAGCTCCTAGAGTGTTTTGATCATGTTCTGAGTGTTAAAATGTATGTTTCTTGACATCACAGATAAAAGGCATAAAAAGTTATTTTAAGGGAATATGTTTTTTTTGTCTCATCAAATTTTTACACTTCAGAATCCACTGCTCTGAAACACTTCTACAAAATTACTTCATGAAATAGAAGTGAGTGTGACAGAAGAAAATGACACAAATTTTGGCCTGCTCATTCAGCAAAAATCAAGGATACTCAAGAAGCATCACAGCATAACCCAGTAGGTTCATGAGAATTCATTAAATGCTATTCCAGGGACCATTATTATCTCAAATCAACCATATGTAAAGTAACTTACTCAGGTTTGGTCAAAGATTTTTAGATGTTACATAACTTTTGAATTAGTTGTGTAATTTTTATTAGACCTCATTTCCTGAGAGGCTGAAAAACAGCGTACTTGCTAAAGTCATGCATATTTAGCACGTTATAACTTCGTTCCAGTGAACAATTTTTGTGAGTGTAGTTTCCAAAAAACATGTTAAAAGAACCATTTAAAAAAGGAAAATATAAAAAGGTGTGGACCACAAATATCTATTCCTACCTTATTTTCCGCAACCTTTTCACCTCTATTCTCCATGAAAATTCATGTGTGATTGTCTGTCTTGAACAGATACTGTGGTTCCTTTTTCATTTTCCACAACATGATGAATTATAGATGAAGTGCCATTTAGGGCATATTTTCTTGGCTACATCTGATGTTATCTTGGATATGCTTCCTCTTGTACTGAGCTGGAAATAAGTGTCTGAGGTGCTGAATGTTCCTTATTGACATTAGTAAGGGGCTACTTAAAAGAAAGTTGATTTTGCTTCCGTCTGCTGTTGACTGCACTTGCTGATTACATTTGCCTGCTGTTCTGATCAGCCTAATGGCTACAGTGGTAAGGAAGTGAAGTTCATTTACTTTATAAGAAGCATAATAACATTCTCAAAGGGTATATTTTGAAAGAAAACAGGCCATTGTAAGATCAAATTCAAATAAGTGGCCTGTTCAGAGCCAGCATTTGCTTTTTTGGTAGTAATGAATGAGCCAACATCCAAAGTGGAAAACACATGTGAGACCACAGCAATGGTAGGACAAACAGCTGCCTCACTCCAGCCTGCAGGCAAGAAAACAGCATGGCAAGTTTCAATTTGAGTTTTCATCCACTTATTGGAAAATACAGCAAAACAAGTTGAATTACAGACGATATACTTTGGCAAAAAGTTTTCACATCTGCCTAGGAGACTCAGATATTAACTTCCTAAACTATAACAGAGATGGAGGTCCAACATTTGAGCACAACTTTAGAAAACTTGGTCAGAATATGTAAAGCAAATAGGAATCAAAACATTCTTTTCCCATCATATCTTGAGAATCTCAAGAGATCATTCTAAACGATTGACATAGAGACTCAGTTCAGTTTAGCAGGTTTCCCACATTTCACGGAGATCAGGATGATATCCTACCTTTTTTCCACCACTAGAAACTTACACAGTTTGAATTATTATTTGAAATCTGATGAGTACTTCTCTGAGAGAGATTAAGTGCCTAGGTTCCTGGTAAACTTAGCAGAGATAAAGATGTGCCTGTATCTAGCTGACAGTGTGAACTTCCCAAATGTGAAGTCCTCTTTGCAGTTTAAGGTTTAATCGTGTATTACTTTAGTGTGCTAAAACCAGGCATGTGTTCTGTGAGACACTGCTATTTATTAAATTGTGCTTTGGCTAGTGATGTTTTTAAGTAGCTGCTGTAGAGATCCCCACACTCTTATGCAGATTTGTGCAGCCCACACCAAGACTAGAGCTGCCATAGCCATGGTGGTCTGGTTACCTATTAATCTGTATTATGGTTAATCTGTAGGATTGAAGTAACCTTTGGTAAAAGTGACACCTCACTTCACATTGCAGATTGTTGCTGCTGAAGAAAATGTATGTTCTCAAAGTGACTTAAGTATTGATGTGTTGGGTCAGGCATTAAGGAGTGGCAAAAGTGGTCATTCTCCACATCAGTAATGGGTAAAAGCTGGCTCTGCCTCAACTGAGCCCCACCAAGCTGTCTCCAATCTCTTGCCCCCGGCCTTCTACATCAGGCCTTGGCCAGTGTACAGTTGTTTCCATCTTGTCTGAGCTCTTGCTTTCCTCCATGTGGATGGAAACCAAGCCAAAGGGGTGGAGGTCTGGGGCACACTTAGGTCATTTCCCCACAAGGCTCCCTGGGCAGGGTGGCATGTAGCCAAGGTCCATGTTTACCAAGGTTCACCCTTAACAACACTATGGCAATTGGATCATATCCACTCTGCCTCAAGGCCAGCCTACGCTTGCATGTAGATACTGGTGAGGCAAGTCCAGCAGCTGAAGTATATCTTACAAAGCATGCGGAGTCCCTGTGACTATACCCACCTGAATGGATAGCACAGCACTTGTGGCCCACAGACTGTCCATCAGCTTCCAGGGGGATGCCAGTAGAACACCCACATGTACATTAAGGCAGAGAGGGATAGTCTTCATTTCTTACTACTACTTTGGAGAAACAGATCCACCTTGGAAAGGCAGGGAACTATACCCAAAGCAGCAGGATTGAATGGGTAAGGAGGCCCTTCAAGACAGCCTTTCCTGAAAAACAGATCTCATTCACTGTTCTTCCATCTAGTGTATGTCTTGCAGATGAATTCAGTTCTACCTTTTGAAGCCAATCTTGTTTCATTAGGTCAGAAACTCTGGACTCACTGTAGCTTGTGGATCCCCAAGCAAAAGCTCATTTGCATTTTCCTTGCACCTCACTGTGTACTTGATCTCATTACTGAAGGATTTTCCTGTGGATACATATGGAGCATGGCACTAGATTTTCTCAGAAACAGCCATACCACTAGTAGACTTAGTCAAAAATTAAGCTGAAACAACAGCTTTAAAGTAAGAGTAACAGTCTTTTTAAGTAAAAGTAACAGTCTTTTAAGTAAGAAAACTGCAACCTTCATTGCCAGGGAGAGATTTAAATGAGAGCTTAGTTGTGAAATTATTCTTGGATATAGTAAAAATCTAACTTTCTCACAGTTTTGAAAGTTTTTTTTTTCTCACCTGAAGCACTTGCTTAAGAAGTGGTGACACTCCTGACAGGAGTGATACTAAAGTGGTGGTGTCAGGTATTTCTTTATAAGCCTATCTAGGCAAAAAAATTATGGACATGCTTAATGTAACTGGGACTTAAGGACTTGACAAAAGTTCAGCATTGTTGCCTATGCAGCACTGCAGAGTGATAATCTAAGTGTTTTATTATTACCAGCAGCTTGATGTTGGAATTGTCAAAGAAGCTACAAAACCCATCACATGCAGTCTTTCCCTTCTGTAGTTCAATCTATTTCTATATTGAGTCCTGTGAGTCTGTTTCTCCTGCTTTTGTGCCCTTTTAAAACTAGAAAAATAATGAAGCTCCACATTGTTCCCAGCAATGCTTTTCATGTTTGTTTTTCAAGACTTCCGAAGTCTCAGAGACTTACCATCCCTGGAGACAGACTACCAGATGGGGTAAATCAATAGCAGAAAGACTACAGAGCATCTTCTTTGAGATGTTTCATTGTTGTGTCTTCTCCCATGATTGGGTTCAAAGTGATTATCAAATGTGGGTGTAGAAAAACATTTACCCTTCATATTCATTACCTTCTTTGGTTGAGCACTGGGCCAGCAGCAGCAAGGTGGATCTGACATACGTGTTTCCAGTTATTGCATGACTCTGAACACTTTTTATATGTTTTTACCCTCTCTCTGCTTTTGTCATATAATGGTGTAACTCCTTTCTGGCAGCAGCAGAATATAGTACTTCCAGGCCACCTGGAGCTTTCAATTTATTATAACTGACAAAACAGATTTAAAATCAATGCTTTCATCAATGTCTTGTTAGCCTTGTCATTAAGTCTTATTAGTTAATAAATGACTAAATTTCTGTGCTATTCTAATTATTATTACTTTAATGCTGAGGCAAATTAAATACTAGCTGTTTTACACTGACATGCAAAGGTTTTCATCAGAGCACTGCTGAGAACAGAAACTATTAACATTTTCCATAGCTGATATGTTTATTTTAATTTTCAAAGAATTCAGTATGAAACTCGAAACATTTTGCATCTTTTGATCAAGATGTAAATCTAAGCAGCTTAAACTCTGGTCAAACAGAGACTATCTTTATTTAATATGAAATAATAATTGAAGTCTAGATAAAGACAATACAGATTTTGTCTTATTTTCAATTTCAAGATATTCATGGATCATATACTTGGGTCTCCCTAGAATGCAAGAAAAATTGTTTAAGACTACAGATCACATTTTCATAAGTCACAGGAAATTTATATTGTATAAATATAAAATAGATGAAATTGTATAAATATATGAATATATGAAATTGTATAAATATAAATAGATGAAATAAAAGGGCACAATCTTAGCTAATATCTCATATAAATACCAGACAGCTCCTAAAATTTACTGACCCCACATTGTCAGCAGAGCGCACACCAGAGTAATTAAAGGAGAAAGGTGTTTCTCCATTTTTATACTTAGAAAGTTGTGCTTTATGTCTGTAGAAGATTGAGTAAGGAATAAGATTTGGTCCCATTCTGGCCAGGGCAATGACAAAACTCCCCCCTTTTAACTTCTCCAGATCCCATCAGCATACAAACAGTAGTAAAAAATTCCAAACACATTTAAGAGATACAGAAGCTGTGTACATGATTAAAAGAAATCCTTAAGTCTTAAAAGGGAGGAATTCCTTTGCTAAGAGGAGTTTTTATCCTTCTACATGCACTAAGAAAGGGAAAATGCTACAGACACTGTGACACTCAACAAGGGCACAGGTTGCAATTTTATATGTAAGATATATGTCTGACATGATGATGGGTGACAGTGATAAACAGCTACATGGACAGATGAACAGGCAGTTAGACAGAAGGACAGGTAACACTGTGGGAGCTACAAAATTTATGCTGTTTCAGCTAAGTGTAGAATTACTCGTGCAAATCAGCCCCATGGAACACGTGGAGCTGCTGGTGTCGAAAGGGCCTCCGAACTAATAAGCACTTCAAACATTTTCACAAACATCTTCCTCACCTCTGTGAATGACCCTTTCTTGTTTCCCCGTGTTAGCCCACAAAACACTGCTAACCCCATGAAGGTGTCCAAACAAGAGGAACATTGGGTGGCTCCAAAGGAACGACTTGCCACTACATTTATCACTGTCCTTTCCATCTCTGGGGCTTTTGTGACCCTGACAGTTGTTTGGGCTCAGTTTTCACTGGTTGGGATGAAACTGAGCCTGCCCTTCAGCTGAACAACCCAGTGGCTGGGTGGGCCTGGAGGAATGGCCCTTTATTCCCCTCCTCGTTTAAGCCTCTTGTGAGTAACTCCCTGCAGCTGTCCGTAAACATCGCTTTCTGAATGGAGTGAGAGATGTCTGGGGCAGGCTCTGCTCTTGCTGTTTCTCAAATGAAAATAAATATTGCTGTCAGACAGAGGATTGCTGCATGTTGGCCCATAGCTTTGCAACCAGATCAGGCTATCCTTTTCCAAAATCTGTTTCCAGCATTAACTCTCTGGAACCCAAACTATCCTAAAATGTTGAATTAATCAGTGAACAAACACCACATAAGACAAAAGCGTACTTGCCCAGTGAGATGAATCATATACTCCTTATTGCCTCCAATAAACCAAAAAATTAATGGCATAGAGAGTAAGGTGCTCATGAAAAGTGCAAAGCTGAAGACTGCATATGTGCGAAGCAGCAGGCTTATCATTGCACCCAGTGTGAATTTTACGTCACAGGAAACTGTTGTTAACCATAAGATATATGTTGGAATCCAAGCACACGCACCCTTCCCAGCTAAGGAAGACACCTCCTCTGGTTTCTCCTCTCATCCTGCTGAGGGTGGTGCCCATTCTGAATTATGATGGCTGAACTGTATCTCGTCAGTTGATTTGCTTCAAGGTTAGACCTGTTTGAACAGTTGAGGAGCTGCTCATGGACAGTCAGTCACATTCATGGCATGAGGTGACCAAGCTTTACCTTGCTCCTTTACATAAAGCCACTGGTGCTTTGACTGCTCCAGCATCGGTGGTCATTGCCCCTCCAACATGTTGTCTCTAGAGCTCAGCATGGTGTTTCCTCACTCAGTGTGGCCACAGAGCCAGGCAAGTCTATGGAATATTAACTGTACGCCCTGTCTTATACACTTATTTTGACTAGGAAGGGCTGGATATAGCCTGTTGTCTGTCTCAGACATGGGATGTGAGGAGGCAGCATCCTCACTTCAGGGCACGGCAGCAAGCTGACAGCAGTGGGCTGGTTATGGCAATGTCCTCAGCTAGCATCATCAGGCCTGGCCAAGAATGTCTAGACACGGTCGTATTTTTCAGAGCCAAGGGTAGGATGGGAAAGCAAACTCCTTCTGCTTTCAGATCTGGTTTTGTTTTCCCTTTGATCTTCCAGCTCTGCATTTGGGTTTGCTTGCATTTTCAAAAACAACATGAACTAGTTTAACTGCTCAAGACTTTACTATTGCTTTCTTTTCCTTGTCTAAATTTTGTGGAACTGAGATAATTCAGTTCTATCTGGTACATATATGAAGAAGCTTCATTTCACCTTTTATACTCAACATACTTTCATGAAACAAGGTGCTGTCACAACTTCGTTTTTCAGGTTATCACAAGCTTGTCTACAAATCCTGTTTTGTCACACCTTCCTCCATAAACCCACAAAATAAAGTGTATTTGAAATGCATATAAAACCTTGCAGTGTCTTCAAATCAATGCAATGCCATCTTTTGATGAACTTTCACTGCTGAAGATAATATTAGTGATCCTAGCACTTTAGTGATCCTAGCACTTTAGGTCTGAGTGAGCCTGTGGCAGGAGCAATGGGATTAACAGATACATCTCTGTTAAGATCAGTGTTTTGACTATCCTGATGTACAGAAAAAGCAAATGACAAAAAAAGGAGGAGGTTAGGTCTTGATAAGAAGACTTACATGGGGCTTCAACAGAACTAATGAAGCTAATGAAACAGAATGAATGAAAACAAAACTCCAGCCAGAAAACTGAAGCAACAACCTGAGTGGAAGTGAGCAATTTAAGTGGGATGGCTTTGTTCAGAACTTACAGGGTTATCACAAAAAGTGGCAGATAAACCCAGAAATCTTTCCATCAAATCCTTCTAATATGCTGTAATTATCTCACCTTTGTGAACACTGTTGTGATTTTAAAAGTTTGACTTTGTTATCTCACTAATCTTATTGTCAATATTACTTTATTTTTCCTTTGATGTGCATAACTTCTGAAGTTTTTTTAATGCTCGACTTCCAAAACAAAACAAAGCAAAAAACCAGTCCCTCAGGAACAGTATTGTTTAATACTATGTGACAAAAGGAGAGTGCACCAGCAAAGTTGTAACTTCTAGCTCATAGTCTAAAGTAAGTCCCAGAAAATGTATAGCAGACAGAGACCCTGTAATCACAAGCAGACTTTGCAGTATGGATCCCACTTCATGGATTGGTGTCTATGCCCAAGTCTATGATGCAACTGCTCCAGCTCAGGAATTCCAAGAAATTTTTTCTTGGCTCTTATATTTACCTCACTTAGTGCTGAGCTCTCCAGCTGATTTAACAAAGAAGGTTTTGTTAACTCTACCATTATCATAATCAAAATGGAACAGGCATGTTGCATGTGAAATGTAACTAATTTGTACCAATGTAAATCTGTCCTCTGACAGATGCAGAGTTATGATTAGATAGATGATTTTAAGGCTTGTTTTTTAAAGAGAGTGAAGAATTGCCTTTGAATAAAAGCAGTGAGCATTTCCTTGTCATTGTCTTTGTTGTTCTCAGTGTGCAACAGTCACTTTGAAGGCTCATTTTACTACAAAGGCATTTGTGTGAAGAGTCACCCACAAGACCCTGTAATGGTGATTAGTCTTTGTAAACTCACAGATCCTTTGTGCCAGACCTTCAGCATGACAGTTCAAATGGGTTAGGAGTTCACTCTCACTTAATTAATCCCAGATTTGGTTCATATGGCATGCATCGTTGGTGGCAGAACTTCCAAGAAGGACTGCATAGGTATGAAATCAACTAACAATGACTTCATTTTTCTTGGTGATTCTCTGTGAAGCAGGCTTTAATTTAGCAAAAAACACTGATCAAATGAGCAAAACTAACCCCAAACATACATCTATGCTTTCCAGAATCAATAGCAAGAAAAAAAAATCATCTCAAATGTATGCTTTCTGTTATATAAAAGGCCCAGTAACTAAAATTGTAAGAGAAATATAGAAATCTTTTTTATTTTCCTTTAATATCTACTTAATGTTACTAAACATTTAACTGAGCCAAGCACTTCCCTATTAAACCATTCCCTGTCTTGTCCCTCTGTCACAATTTCTAGTGCTCCTGACATTTCTTGTTTTCTTAGATAAATTCATTTTATTGGATGTAGCTAGAATCTCTAGCCCTGTGGCCTGAAAGAGTTCATCATATGAAACTCTTTTTCAACTGCTGTTTGTGAACACAGATGTGTGTGTAAATATTGCATTTATGTATATAATGCAGGACTTCTTGCTTAATTATAACACACATAGCACTGGTGTGTTTTATCAGATATGAAGGATTTTAAAAGCCTATAAAGATGATAAAATAATACAAATAAATAGACATATATTTGCCCTATTATCATTTTATCCCAATGTAAAATTCACCAACATGTTTTCTTTAAATTCATTCTTTAAAATTACTAACTGGAGTGGAAATACGATTTAACTAAGGACAGAGTTCATACCATGTCTGGATGTCCATGAGGTAGATCTCTTCAACTGAGTTAGAAATTTGCTGATTTATTGCAATTAGTGAGGAGAAGTAGGTCATGATTTAAAGCACACAATTGATCTCAGTTTACTAGATGGCAAAAAAAAAATCCAACAAAAACCAGATTAATTACTTTCTGCATAAGTCTGTTTCTTTCCTTGAGGACTTTGGGTGACTAGGTCAAATACAGATTCCAGCATTACAGGTATATAAATCTTGCACAAATAATTTTAACTTTGTCAGTTACATGGGTCACACAAGTATTTTATTTAATATGGCTGCCACTAGAGTTTACTATTAGTCTTTCAGCACAGGATATTAGGGAATCTTGCAGAAAGCTAGGACAAATCCAGGCAGATAACAGACCTGTTGCAGCAAAATGAAATTAAGGTCCTGGCACTGATGAAGTCACCAGGTTTAGCAGATATATTTGCCAAAAAAAAATGTGCAGCATATTCAGAGACTGACAATTGAAGCACTAAAAGAGAGGAAACGTATCTGAATGGTACCAATATGCAGAGCACATAACATTACTTTTTTCATGTCTGTATTTCTTCCACTGGTGTTGTCCAGACCTTGGATGAGATCAGTGCTTAGTCAGAGAGAGTTTACCAGGGCTTAATCCAATCAAAATAGATGGCAGGCAGGAGGGCAAGAAAAATGCTTTGAAAAATTATGTACTTAGTGCAACAGAATTTAGATATAAAGTCTCATAATTTAGCAGTTAATTTAAGAAAGCTCATTACTTTATTGATTTTGCTAATATTGCAGTGCACAGTAACTCCAGAGTCCACCTAATTCTGGTGGGCAATAAACTGACAGCAACTGCACTTGTCTTTGCTATCTGTCATATGGATATTATCACATCACAGAGTATCCAGTCACTAAATTATTAGAAGGTAGGTAAGTTCTCCAAGCCTTGAACCTTGGAGGACATCTCTGAAGGAATGTTGGTCTTCATAAGAGAAGGGTCTGTATTCCTACATTTTTACCCTAAAATTCTTCTAAAGTTTCAAAGGCACATGGTTGAAAAGCCTTTTCCTTCAGCACAGTGAGTCTCTCTGTCTCTGTAATGCAACACATTACACTTAGACCTAAGCTCCATGTTTGCCTAAAAGACAGAAAAAAGTCTCCAAGGAAGGAAAGAACATAGAATTCTCTACATTTCCTCAACCTGCCCAGAGGAGAGGAACAATACATAAAATGAGTAATTATGTTAGTTCTGCTGATGCCGAAGGTTTCATATTCTCCTAACTGTTCTCCTAAAGAAATAATACAGTTAAATACCACACTAGCACTTGGGCCACTTAGCATACAACTAGTGTATGCTTAGATAATATGGCTACATCTCTAATAAAACCTAACTTTGGCCAGGACTCTTGTCTGGCTCTGAGGCCACCTGGCATGGGTCACTGCCAAAATTAATACTACTAAATTCTCTTAAATACTACATCAGTATATTAAAATCTCCTGCTCTGTGAAACAGAGCAAATGCCTATTGGGAATGGCTTCTGCTGTGTGCTAATCTCAGAACCATGCCTGGGAACAATTTGAGCAACTCCTGATATGGGCCAAAAACATGCCAGAAACTTCTCTAACTATTTAAAACTATAGAAAATCAACTTGCGGGGCCTGGGAATATTCATTCACACTATTAAATTTATGGTATAAGTGTACCCTACAGAGATTAAGGCAATACAAGGACCTACAGAAATTAAGACAACCGATTTATACTGGGAATCTGGACCAATCAGTATGGTGAGCCAATTCACCCAATTATCTACTTCCTTACATTAGGTCTGTGTCTTATTAAATACATTGTCCTAGAAAACATTTAACATGCTGAAACATTAATTTATTATTTCCTAATTTTTCCATAATTAATTTCAAAGTATAATGATTTAAGAAGAATGTTGTCTTTATAAACCAGGGACTAGCTGAGCACTGGGAGCAGGGATTAGCTTCACTGACGCTAGGGTTTATTACAGATGTTAGGATCAGCAAGATGAGACTTTCAGCTATTTACAAATTTCAACAATGTTTCAAAGTTTAGTTTTTAAATTGAAGCCTTTTTACAAACCTCTTTCCTATACATGTTACAGTAGCTTCACTTCATCAGCCTGGGGCTTTAAACTGCTCTTTCTGGGAGAATATGTGAAAAAATTAGTATTCTGACAGCTTCATATTTCAATTTACACTCTGTATTATTGGGCATTACAGATAGTACATGTGCAATAACATCTCATAATTTGTTCCATTAGGTTACACAGTACTCTTTGCATGAAAGTATACACTCTTGTTCTCTTAAGCATGAGATGTAACTAGTTTTTGAGATTGTTATATTTAAAGGAGAAAAAAAAAATGCAGTAAACCAGGAAAATATTTCGTCTGATTATGTGCTGCAGATTTAAAAAGACTGCTTTAAACTCTGTAAAGTTAGGCCTTTACATCTTCTAACAAAACCAGAATTTTCTTTCTGAGTCTATTACATATTCTGCCATGTATTGTAATCACTAATAATTATTGCATGTTAGCAAGAGAGGCCATGAGCAGGCCCAAGAAATAGACACTTTTGTTGTTTCTGTTGTTAACAAACTGTCAGAGACAGATGCTCAAAATAGTGCAAAAGAAGAGAAAGAAAGGAAGACGTGAAGAAAGGAAGGAAGGTTGGTTGGTTTAATACAGAGGCACAAATTAAAAGCAGCAAAAAAAGAATGAAAAGAGACCAGGGCTCAGGGAGGAGAGATGAAAGTAAAAGAAAAGACAAACATACACAGCTAAGGCCAGAGTGCAAGTCCTTTCAAGTCCTCATTAACCCCACAGTAAAGAGGTTCCTTGTGAACATTTAGCCTTTTCATTGAGCTCTGCTTTTTCATTGACAAATGTCAGCTGTGAAACACACTTGGACACAGCAATAACCCTCTAAAACCTCTTTCATAAAGTGCAAGACAAATCCTCTGCTATGTTTTAGCTCCATGAGCAGATGGTCAAATGTGACCACTATATTAGAGCAGCGTGTGGATGTAAAAATCACACCAAGGTCTGTGTGAGCAGCCATACAAGATCTGGGAAGCTAAAATTTCCCTGACTGGAACTGAAGTGCCAAAGTCACCAGGGCAGTGTAATTGTAAGAGTGAAGGATGTCTGCTCACTCCAGGCTTATTGCTTTGATAGCCTCCAGGGAGACTGTGGCTCCTTCATTCATCTTTGAGGGTCTCTGGAGCAGCTCTCACAAAGAAGGAGGATGGCACTGCAGATCGGGAATGTTCAGGATGTCTCACTGAGTGCTTAAACATGTGCTTAACTTTTAAATTTCTAATTAAGCCCATTAACTTCAGTGTGTGTACTCACAGATCTGAACTTTAAGGGAGGACTGGAGTTTTGTGAAAGCATTGAAGCACAGATCTCTAGCTGAAGCTCTTTGCATTTCAGAAGTCTTTTCCCAGGAAGATTTTCAGCAGCTCTGCAGATAGGTTTGATTTAGGGTGTTGTATGATTTAGGAGGGGCAGACCCAGGGTGATATTTGCAAGAAACTTGTAAGAGGGTTTTTTTACTGGAAGTTATTTCCTTGCCAATGGCAGTTTGTTCTTTCGTCATTAATTCATGCTAAAGAAAAAAAAAGCCAATTATTTAGGAAGGTCAAATGTGTCCCAGCCTAAACTGTGAATTGCTTAAATAACAGGCCCTGTCACAAAACTGACATCAGTGCTTCTCTTCAGTCCCACCCAATGATAATGAGAAGCCAATTGAACAAATTCAGCAGAGCAAAATAAACAAAGATTTTGTGCACACCATATCAAGAGCTCAATCCAGCAAACCTGCAGTCAGCCTAACAGCTCTTTGTCACACTAGAAATCCCTCTGATACTTCCTCATTCAGCAAGCAGAGAATGTTTGGATTCCTGCAGTAATGAGTCTGTACAGGATCAGGTTAAAGAAATTAGTCCACATTTCTCTTCTTTGTAACAACTGTCACCAGACAGAAGACGGCTGTCATCTCTAAATCTTGTTTCACTGGGAATGAGATACTGCTTTTGTGATGGAAGGGGGGGAAGGCAAGAACAGAACAGGGAGAAATCCTGCGCTATTCAGCTACTATGACCACTTCCCAATCATTTTATTACCAAATGATACAGGAAGAGAGCAACAGGGGACGAGGAAAATATTCCCGAATAAAAGAATAGGAAAATATTATTTGCAATGAGTAAAGCAGAGGCAACAGGCTTGGAAGAGTGGTATTCAAGGAAACCCCTTTTTACAAAGACAAGAAGCAAATGAAACAAGGCTCTGAAGTGGAAGCATGTGTGCTCAATGAAGGGAACTGATGTAATTCATAAGCAGACCTCAACCTCCCCCAGAACCCCTAGTCTCTGTGGAGGAGGGCAGAAGGGTGTGTGGCAGGCAGCAAGGGAGGGGTGCGAGAGGGAGCTCTGTTTACAGGCGAGGTGACGCAGGCAGCTTGGCTACTGCTCTCCTCAGAGTCTGCTCTGACATGCAAACCAAACAGCATTGGGTGGACTCCTCGTAAACACCCCCCATGGTAAACCGCCTCATCTCCTCCCCCCCAGATAAGGAAGCTGCTGGTGCAAACAACTGCAGTTTGGGAAGACTTTCAGTTGTGGCCCATGAGTTGTCTATGGGCATTTTATCAGGGCAATTATACTCACATCTATCCCAGAAGTGCCTGTCCCATGACAGACACCCTTCCAGGCACTTCTGTCTGAAAAAATAAGCTGCAGCCTCATCTCCACCATGTGATAAGTTGGTTGTAACTACTGCCATGGCTAAACACAGGCTTTTGTCACTGTTTGTCACAAGTCTGATCCCCTCAAAATGGCAAGTGTGGCTGTCAGCTGTCAATGCCTCCTGAGCCTGGAGCTCTGGGACTGAACTATGGCAGAGCTCAGACAAAGCAAGCAGATCCTGGCAATCAGTGCTTTTGTGGAAAAGCGCCCTTTGGCAACAACCTCTCACCACAAATCTTGTCTCCCAGAGGAGTCCGTAGCTGTACATCCCAGCCTATATGTTCCATCCTGGCTACCATGCAGCCCCTTGGTGAATTTCCGCCTTCGGAGTTGCAGACTGTTGGGAACTGGTTTTAGGCCTGTGGCTATGGATCTCTGAAACAGCTTGGGAAAGTAAAGGCAGACCGTGAGAACATGGATGCCAGAGACAAAATGGATGCTTTGTAGAAATCAACAAGTTTGTAACATCCTGCGTNTTTCATTTTATCTCCTCAGATTTTAACCCTTAAAATAAACAATTTCATTATCCTTTGTGTTCTGGAAGCATTCCTTGGGGACTCTTGGGATTACAGAAGTTTCAGTTGCCATAAAGGCATAAGCAGAGAAAGGCAATATGCAATTAAAAGGTTAATTGATGTATATTTTGGAGAGAGATACTAGGAAGGAGGAGTATGTGGTTACAGCAAATAATTAAGACAAAAGATTCAAGCTCTCTCCCCATCTATGCAGCAGTCCTCTTGCATGTGTTAGGGGGAGCTACTTCTGTCTTCCTCTGAAGTTAGTTCTATTTTGCCATGTATCCAGGGATGGGTGAACGATCGTGGCCATGTGATTCTAGGTGCCATCAGCAGAGCATGAAAGGATATAAAAAATTTTTGTTCAGTCTGGATGAGGAGGAGGAAAAGTGATGGACATTCCAGGCAGAGCAGAAGGATATAGATACTACTTTGGATGAGAGCAGCCAGCAGAGAGTACAGACCACCAGCTTGCTACCCAGCCTCACAGCAGAGGTGAGTTTTAAAGAGACGACATAACAGACGGGGAACTGGGGAAACCTTCTTAGGCATAGGCTGCAGCAAGGGATATCACTCAAACTTTTTACAGAAAATTACAGCTGCAGGTAATACAAAGTGGAAAAGCAGGACAGGGGAATTGATGGCATCATGTTAATAATGTGGCTGGCATATATCTTTCTCATGTTCCATCTTTAAAAAATTACATTCCTCACGTGTCCTCTTGTACTCCTCACTTCTAACCTCATCTAGGACACTGTCTTATCACATGCAGGAACTGAATATCTCCTTCAGCTATTCTAGTCAAAGCAGTCTAGTGAAAGCAAGTAAAAGTCTGTTATTTAAAGCTTTGTCTAAGCAAGGTTGGCTTGTTTTAAATAAAATGGATTGAGGCATGAACAAAGCTATTTAATGGGCACTCCTGAGGTGAGGAAGGGGTAATTTTTTATGATGATGAGGTTGTGAAAGTGTAAGGTTTGTAAACCTCTTGAGCATGGGTCTATGGTCAAAGAGAGGTCAGGTAGGTTAAAATATAACATTTATAGTCTATGAGAGAATAGGAAGGTAAGACAGATAACATTTAAGAAATAGCAGTAGAAAGATTAAGGCTTGATGGTATTTTTTAGTTGGAAAGCATTACATGATTACAAAGCATTATTATCCCATTATCATAAGAGCTCACTCAACACATAAAGAAAAATGAATAGTTCACTTTGTGCGGTTAATTCAGTCATTTGCCTGTTTATATTGAAACCTGGCTGCTTTAGCTCCCCAAATGTTTAGTATCAAGTAGGTTCAAAGAAAAGTATAACTCCTCGGCAATGAATTTCCTGACTTTGCTCTCTCTGTTTAGAAAAGATGATAAAATGGATTGCAATGTTTTACAGAATTTCAGTATTTATTACATATCGAAGCTTTTGGCCTAGCATTTTAGAAAGATTTACAGGTTTTTGACTTCAGATGTCACATAACAACTTTAAGACTAATCTCGACTAAAGATGCTAATTTGCCAAAGTAGTTTCACAATTGTCTGGAGTCTTAAACCTTTCACACCGGAATCTAGCTCTGAAGAGCCCACAGAGTATGGAAGTAAAGAAAAAAACCAGAATTAAGTGAGCCAGCTAAGTCATTTGTATAGTGATTAAGTGAAAAGGCTGCTGTGACCCTTAAGCTGATGAAATGAAACACCGCAGGAAGCAGAGAAGCAATAAACAAAATGGCAAAGGCTGTTGAATACTATGGCTGTGGTGGTGTTAACAAATACCAAGTCTGGAGGCAGACTCTGCCCAGCAGCAGAGGCACTGCCTTCCTTACCCTGTTCTAATGTGGAAGCATTGTGTTCTACTAGAGTTTCTCAAACAATTACAAAGGATGTTTCCCCTGGGGGTTCATCTTTTGGCCCATCCTTCCCTTGCCCACAGTAGCTTCTTTCCTTCAGGGCTGTTACTGCACTGTGCATGTACTGGTGGTCTCCCTGCCCCTGCCAAGGCTGAGCAATGACAGTAATTAAAGGTGGTGTAGTTAGCAATTCCCTTGCTATTGCAAGCACTGACAGCCAATACTTACAACCTATTCTCACTTTGCCTCTGGAGGAATTGAGCTGCTGCTGACTTCTCTTGTCTAAAATTTCACAACCCTTTTGAATGCTCTCATGACCTTCACAGGGTTCATGACCCTGACTGAGAAACATGGGGCCATTTCTGTAATACACTATTATTTTTGTATGAATAAATATTCCTGTGTTCTAAAGTGCACTTACAGCTTGAAATAGCTCCCTGCAGCTGTTGGACACTAGGGATAGACTTGCACAACCCTGCTACTACAGGCTGGGTCACCCCAGAGAATATCATCTACCTGTCTCTGTACCTACTTAATTGTAGATGCTGTACAACATCCTGCAATTCCAAATGGAATTTAGCACCAGAAAACGTAAAACCTTCTCTGCATCATTGGGTTTCACTGCCAGGACAGAGGGATACTCAGTCTGAGAGGAGACTGAAGGAGAGCCATCAGCTGTGACCACAGCACAAGATGCACAGGCACATAGTCTAGTGTCAGTTGGAAAGCTACAGGGATCTCCTTCAACCCTAGAGTCATCTGCATTTGAACGATCCCTTGATGACTCCTTCCTTTTCCTGGGGCAGAACTGGCTGGTGGCACAACATTAGTGCTCCTCATCTTGCCATGGACATTTTCCATATGGAGATTACTCTCTGCCAAATGGAAAACAAAAAGGTAAAAACTAGGAGAGCAAGATGAAGGTCCCTTCCAACTCTATGATTCTATGATCAATCTGCAAAGGCATCTGACAGGGAAAAGTGAGACAAGAAAAGAGCAACAGGCTGGCTAATGCCTGATACAGATAGACTGGGAATAAAACGGTACCAGACTAAAAGCTATGCACATGAAGTTTGCCTCTTGTAACCAGCAGGCATCAGAAATTGTTTATTGGATATAATCATCTGAAGGTTATATGAATTTATATACCCAAAGAAAGACACATCACAGAATGTCAGGGATTGTAAGAGACCTCAAAAGATCATCTAGTCCAATCCCCCTGCAGGAGCAGGCCACACAGGAATGCTTTCAGGCAGGTTTTGAATGACTCCAGAGAAGAAGACTCCGCAACCTCTATGGGCAGCCTGTTCCAGTGTTCCATCACCCTTGCCATGAAAAAGTTTTTTCTTATCTTTCTTTGGAACCTCCTGTGTTCCAGCTTGCACCCATTGCCTCTTGTCCTATCACTGGATGTCATTGAAAAAAGCCTCTATCCACCTGATGCTCACTCTTTACATATTTATAAACATGAATAAGGTCACCTCCCGGTCTCCTCTTCTCCAAGCTAAAGAGACCCAGCTTCCCTCAGCCTTTCCTCACAAGGCAGATGCTCCAACTCCTTAATCATCTTTGTGGCTCTGTGGCTGGACTCTCTCAAGCAATTCCCCATCCTTCTTGAATTGAGGGCCCTTGAACTGGACTGAATATTCCAGATGTGGTCTGAGTAGGGCAGAGTAGAAGGGGAGAAGAAACTTTCTTTGATCTACTGACCACACCCCTCCTAATACACCCTAGGATGCCGTTGGCCTTCTTGGCCACAAGGGCACATTGCTGGCTATAGGTCATCCTGCTGTCCACCAGGACCCCCAGGTCCCTTTCCCCTATGCTCCTCTCTAACAGCTCAGTCCCCAGCTTATATTGATACATCAAGTTGTTCTTGCTCAGATGCAAGATTCAACACTTGTGCTTGTTATATTTCTTTTAATTTCTCCCAGCCTGACTCTCCAGCCTGTCCCAGGTCTGGCTGGATGGCAGCACATCGGTCACTCCTCCCAGTTTTGTGTCATCAGCAAACTTGCTGACAGTGCACTCTAGTCCCTCATCCAAGCCATTGTTAAATATATTGAATAGTACTGGTCCCAGTCTCAATCCTTGAGGGACTGGCCACTTGGAAGGAGTGTAAGACTGTTGTCAGATGATATTGGAAGGTAAGTGGGAATTAATCTGTGCAAGAGGGGTCAAGGAAACAGGAGGGGCTTCTTTAAATACATTGCAAGTAAAACTTACACTAGAGGCAATGAGGGCCTGCCATTGAATGAGGTGGGTGCTCTGGTGACAGAAGATGCAAAGAAAGCAGAGTTAATGAATGCCTTCTTTGAGTCTGTCTATACTGCTGGAGGCTGTCCTGAGTGATATCATACCCCTGAGACCCCAGAGGCAGTCGGGATAAAGAAGGAGCGTGCCTTGGTTGATGAGGATTGAGTTAGGGGCCAGTTAAGCAATCTGCACATTCACAAATCCATGGGTCCTGATAGAATGCACCTGAGGGTGTAGAGGTCGCTGGTAGAAGTCATTGCTTGGCCAGTATCCATCATCTCTGGTAAGTCACAGGGAACAGGAGAGATGCCTAAGGACTGGAGGAAAGCAAACGAAACTCCAGTCTTAAAAAACTAAGGAGGACCTGGGTAACTGTAGACCAGGCAGCCTCACCTCCATCCCTGGAAAAGTGATGGAGCAAATTATTCTTGACTCTGTCTCTATGCACATCAAGGATAAGCAGGTCATTAGGGGCAGTCAACATTGATTCACCAAGGGGAAGTCATGAAGACATAACCAGGTAGGTAGATAATGGTAAAGCAGTGCCCCTGCCAGCCTGCCCCATAATTCTCACACACAAACTATCAGCTCTATCATCCATCCCTGGACAGCACTCAGTACATTGTAGTTGCTCTCTCACATAAAGTGCTACTCCACTACCTCACCTTGCTGAGAAGGACATAGCCATCCATGACCACATTCCAGTCATGTGAGCTGTCCCACCATGTCTCTGTAATCAACACCAGATCATAATCTCCTGACAGAACACAGATTTCTAACTCCTCCTGTTTATTCCCCAAGCTGCATGCATTGGGGTACAGACATTTCAGGGAGTGAGCTGAGCCTGCTGATTTCACCCTAGGGGACTGGGATGACTTCCAGTCTTTATGAATACTAGAGCACTGCCCCACCAGTGCAACCACAGCTACAGCTCCCTCCCCCTTCACATCAAGTTCAAAGCCCTATCAATTCACCTTGCAGTCTCTTGGGCAAAGATCCTCTTTCCTTCGAGACAATACCCACACCTGATGTTAACATTCCCAGTGCTGTGTAGGCCATTCCATTATAAAAAACCCCAAATTTGTGCCAGTGACACCAGTTATGGAGCCATGTATTGATTGACTGGATAGATTTGCTTCTTCCGATGTCATTTCCTCCTATTGGAAGGAGTGAAGAAAAAATAAACTGTGAACCAGATCCCTTCAACAAATTTCCCAAAGTTCTGGGAAATGAGTTACAGTCTCATTAGTAGGTAAAATGCCTACTAATGGCAAGAGAGAAAGCAGGAGTCTCCTCCAGAGAAAATTAGTGGTAACATTTCATTCTCATGAAGGTTTCAGATTGATTCATGGATTCCAGCAGAACTGGGGAACCCCTGCATTGCAGTAACAGACTTTGGACTCAGTCTTGCGTCATTCAAGTCCACCAAAGAGTTTTGTGCCCTGGGAGGAAATGCAGATGGGGCAAGGCAGTCAGACTTGGATGTGGTCCCAGTTTGACCTCCCTATTTGATTTTAAGCAGCCTGTGAACAAACATTTACAAGAGTAACAGCAAACAAGGAACTCTCTGTAAGGTGTAAAGCTGGGATGCAAATTACAAACATATGTAAATTGAAATAATTTGGGTTAATTTCTTGGTACTGAATTCTGACACTAAATGCTTATTTTAGAATGCTCATTCTATGCCTTTAACTACTGCTTTGTCAAATTCTTCAGTGGCAGAAAGCAATTTAGCATAATCCTTCTTCTGTAATGTCCAGTTTTTCCACAAAGATTAAAGATGAAACCAAAAGGATTGACTCTAAAGAAGGCTTACTGCTTTGCAAAGCCAGCCACTATGTGTTTAACTGGACCAGAATAGCCCCTTGGAGAACTGAGGAAAATCTCACATTTGGGAGGATGCTATGGAGGAGTCCCAGACAACCAAAACAATCCTTGCTTGCCAAACAATGTGTTCGGAGGCTTAAAAAATGATGAATTCGAGACACATTTCCCACTTCACAACAATTGGAAAATACCTTTCAATCAAATGAATAAAACTCCTTTCCCGAAACTGGTGAGGCTGATTATCATCTAGCTTAAATCACTGTAATGCTACTCGCATGAATGCAACTGCACCCATGAGCTGATATCATCAGAGGATCTGGTCCAGGAATCTGCGTAAGGGAGAGTGTAAGATAACGATGGGAGACCTTTCATTTTTTGGCACGAGGGCTTAGCTGTTAATCTTGTCAAAGTCAGTTCCCTTACCTCTTGTATTGCAGTCAGCTTGAAACACCATGAGTTTATTTTTTCTCACAGTATTTCTGCATCTATCTTAGACTTTTTTTGACTTCCAGCTAAAATCTAGATCTTAAAGTGGTACCCGAACTATTTTCAAACATGGCTTTCTTTAGAACTCAGAAAATTCAAGTTGTTAATTTTACCACAACTATTCAAATTATAATAGTGAAAGAGCGTGTTTCCCTAGAAAAATAAAGTGATGAAGATTATTTGGAGACATATTCAACATTAGAGGCTTTGGCCTGCCTAAGATATAGTTAATGAAAGTGAGATGTTAGATCTTATGTTGAATTTTTCTTGCAAACTATATAAATGAAGCTGTAATGAAAAATATCCTGGTTTTCATAAGGCTCTATAACTTCAGAAAGAAGAGGATACTGTTTTCTGGAATATCCTTAATAAAGCTTTTTTAAAGGAAATGTTAATTATTAAATCTACTTTAAAAACTGGAAAATTTGATACAGTTTTGCTTTGGGAATTGTTCAGTCTTTTTCACTCTCCATTCAGTGGTGGGTGATGACATTATTTACATGGCTTTCTATTTCCATTCCCAAGAAGATCTGCAACTTCCCAGCATGAAGTTGGAAGAGGTGGCTTTATTGCACTCGAGTGAACCTTTTTCCTGGAAAAGTTGAGCTAACTCAGAACTGATTTCTCTTCTCTTTTGACCTCATGCAAGTGGAAAAGGCCATAATTTAAGTGTGGGGGTAATGGTTCTTTGAAGCTCAAGATACATGTACCATACACAGGCCATGCAAAATACCCAAATCGCTTGGGAGTTCACCCACTCTGTAATTCCCAGAGTGCTAGCAAAGTGGTTTTCAGTATTTTTTTTCATTTTTAATGATTGCTGCTACTATGTTTATGCAGTTACCCTGGAAAGGATGTGATGTGGTTTAGTCGGTTTTTAAAAAGCTTATCTTGGTTTTGTCCACTGCAGCTGGCTTCAACATTTCACTAGAGCTCAACTGAATGTATTTGCATCCACTTGTAAGATTTGTTGAGGCTGTAAGAATTTAATGGTAGGGACCAAGCCAAACTGGCTTGGTGTGAGCTTGGAAAAAGCTGAGTTTATGTTGTACCCAAACTATTGCCCAGCAGGCCGAAAAATACTGTTTCTATGGTTATGAACCCCTATAGAAAGTGGTTAAGGATATTGACTTACAAATGCACTGGGATACAGTTCATCCTGTGGCAACTCCTGTCACTTCCAGCAGTAATGGCTTTCCCACCTCTCTCTCCCACTACCACTGATCCTATAGGATGTGAGTCTGATGTGCTGCCCCAGTTTGACTTCCTAATTCAGCAAACTCCAGGTGTTCTCTACCTGCAATTTGCCTGTTCTTGCCACAGAAGGCACCCAGGGAGGCAGCTGGAGACTGTAACCACCTCAGCTATCAGCGTTTCATCTGCTATGTCTGTATATCAAAACCTGAAACCTAATCTGGGCTCAGCCAGCTCAAATTGGCACAGCCTAAGCTTAATTTCCAGCCCTGGCCAGTCACTACTAATGAATTGTTCTGGGCAGATTTCAGGACTCTGCAAGAGAGGTGGCTGCTGCAGCCAAGCCACTAGCATGGCCAGAGGGCCATCATGGATGGGGACATCAGTACTTGAGCATATACTAGTGGTACCTGCTCTGGGCTACATGAAAGTAAATGCCCTTCAGATCTTATTGTCTAAGTAGAACATAGAAGGTGGCTGCAATGGCCGAGTATCTCCTGCCACCTCACTGCAATTACACAGAACTTTTATAATCATACCTCAGACACTTTTCCTAATCCTGGCAAACCTTGAGCTGTGCATTTTTCATGTCCAGCTCTCAGATAGACTCTCCATGAGCTACCAGTGTCAGAGAGTATTATTACTCTTGTCTGATGACTGCATTCAATTTCATTTTTCAAAGATGGGGCACTTAAAATTAACATGAAGTTTTCTCTCATACTCCATTTTGAAGTCACATACAGGAGGACTAAGGAAGTGAAGCAGCAAAATATTCCCTTGGCCTAGTTTTGTAGGATAGCTTGAGACTAAATTTCCTCCTTGAGAATTTCTTACTTCCTTTCTGATTATGAACTGAATATATACAAAATAAAAGAAAAAGAAAGAAGGAAAAAAAGGACTAACAAAGAAATAAAGAGGGTAAGCTCTTTCTTTCTGTTCTGAAAAGCACCTACTTTAATGACTGTGCTTATAAAAACAATATTATGTTAAATTATTTAGTATATTTAATTTAATAAAAAGGAAAAAAGAAGATGAAATAGGGCATTAAGGAAATTATTCTTTGTTTATTTTTGTCTCTGTAGTGGTTCATTTTAGCAACCAGTGTTTCATCTTCATTGCAAGCCCCCCTTCTCTCTTGATTGGAAACAGACTCTCCAATAAAAATGGTTAAATATCACAGTGATAACTTCAATTCAAGAACATGAATAAAAAGCACCCTTGGATGAAAGACCCCATCTGCTCATATATGATGGTAGGAAGAGGGTGCATAATGCAGAGTAGTGATTGCTACCAGGTGTAAGATTACTCAGGTCCACCACGTATGGCTTCTAATCTATATGACCACTTTAAAAAAAAAGAGGGATTCGAGTATCCTATAAAACAGGTCCTATGTTTTACATTTGACCTCTTCCTGAACATCAACCTTATTAAAAACAAATAAAAAATGTCCAGAATGGAAGCTGTAGTTTGATCTGGAGCTTATGGAGGCTGACAGCAAACCTGCCATTGCTTTTAGGGGGCAGGAGCTGGCCTCTGCTTCATTCAAAAAGGGACTCTTATCAAGCTGACTTGCAACAGTCACTCCACAAGTGGTTTCTATTTAATTTTATTCTAATCGCCTTACAGAAATACATTTTTCACTAAATTGAAAGCTTGTCTTCCCTGAAGCCCTGGAAAGGATTAGATAGCATTACATCAGACATTTCAAGCAGTAAATTGTGAACTTGGAAGAAGCACTTCAAAGCATGGTTATGTGAAGCTTCAAGCACCCCAGCAGAATAGCAGAAGTGAAACAATTGCAGTCTCTGCAGTGAAAAGCAGTGACTCAGTGAATGTAAGGCACGAATCCCATTATTTTAATCTAATGTATTATGAGGTTTAAAGTCCATGTCTGATATATGGTGGTAGATGCTGTAAGAATGTATTATATGGGACCTAGACATAAAGAAAAAGTGTGAGCAAGATAAAAGCAGGGTCTGAGGAGAGATGGTAAGACTTTTCAGGTTTTTTATAACAGCTGTAGTAACTGGAGATCATAGAGTTGTAGAATCATAGAATCACAGAATGCATTGAGTTGCAAAGGACTTCTAATCCAACTTCCCTGACATAGGCAGGGACACCTCCCACTAAACCATGTTTCTCAAAGCCCCATTCAGCTTAGCCAAATAGCTAAACAGGAAAAAAAATCTGTATAGAAATAAATTAACATATAAAAAAGAAAATTTTGTCTTATAGAGATTACTCATTTGAAATCATAAAGTGAGTTAAACTAGAATAATTAGTCTTCCAGCTGTATGAAGATACTTCACCAAGTGGACATCAGGAATAAGGTTTTACACCACCTTGCTTCTGCTCATTCAAGCTGGCTAACAGCCCTGTGTATTCATATAAAACAGATGCTACTTTACCAGCATGGGGATGCTCCTCTTGTCCCCAGAAGAGATGTTAGTGAACTAGTAGCAGTGGCTGTAATTCAGTGCTTGCTAAGTCATTATCAGGATGCAGAAATATGTGCACTCAAGGAAAAGCTTGCTATGAGGGTGGTTGGAAGTGAGAGGAAAGGACAGTCTGACAGGCTTTGACAGCTTTTCATCAAGATGTTTAGTCAGGGGGAAATTATTTAGTGTTTCATTTGCTTGTTTGTTTGTTTTTCTTACATTAAACACAAATATTATATGTCAATTTACTGTGGGAGTAATTTCTGCCAGTTTCCTCTGTGCTCCCTGGATTGGGCTCCCCCAGGGCTATAGCTGATAGAGATTTTCACAGCATCCCACTGCAGCTTGGGGGGGCAATATCTCTGTGCAGAACAGGAGCTACTTAGTGGTCAAGCAACCTCCCTCTAGTCAAGCAGCAGAAAGTACATCTAAACAACACAGCAAAAGCTTTTCTGAATTGGACTTTTTGGCTTTGAGTTAAAAATAATTGATAATTAAGATTCTGGATTTTGACTGCATGCTGTTTCCAGTCATGGGAAGTCAAAATACAATCTTTCCTAGATCCACAGAAAATGGTTATAAAAACTTATTCAAATCTTGATGAATATGTATACTAATTTATGTTTTCCCCATTGCTATATGTTTTACATAACCCTGGCATATGTTCTTTACTATTCTTGTACTAGACAAGCTAGTTTTTTTGCTCACAGTCATACCAAAATGTCTGAGAATGACATCTGGTTTAACTCCAGGTCATTAGGATGAATATACTTACACAGTGATCAGATGATCTTCCAAGACTATATGGCTCACACCTTGCCTACCCCATACTGTACAGCTGTGTCCCTGCAACCCTATGACCCACATCACCTAAACTCTCCAGTGCCCTGAAAAGATGGTATGAGCAGGACATTGAGCACTGTGAGGAATTAAAACCCTTACCACAGACAAGTCCAAGGAAGCTAACTGTTTTGCTAATGATGGAGTCAAACCTCCACATCCAGCCCTGACCCAGGCAACAGCTTTGGCTCAGCAGCTGCAGGACTGCTATCACGGCCACCATGAATGGGTTATCAGATCATAAACCCAGCCACTGCATGGTAAATTATTTAAGATGTATGGAGAGTAGCTTACCTAACATAGACTGATGCTCTTACACCTCCTCTTCCTTATAGCTCCTACCTGCCTTCCATCACACAACATCCACTGTCTTCCTGTTTCCTCCCATAACCATTGCTCTAGTCTTTCCTCTTCTCCACTTAAACCACCCTTTTCCTCTTCCATGTGTCTCTCTCTCTTGCAAAACTGACCTCTCATATTCAATACCCTCTAGATTTTAGCTTTGTCACTCCTCTCTTCAGTCTCAACCCCCTATCCTTCTCAGCTGTTTTTTGGAGCCCCTGCAAGGCATCCAGGCCACCAGCATCCCCTGAAGCCATCGAACACCAGGAACCTAAAGGCAGCAACACTGACAGTCCTGCCCCTGCACAGGCTCATGGGAGGTCAGGACAAGGGAGTACATTTTAACAAGCACATAGAATCATAGAATAGTTTGTGTTGGAGGGACCTTAAAGATAATCTAGTTCCAACTGCCCTGCCATAGGCCTGTCACCTGACATGGTGACAACCGATGTGTTGGATCAAGTCTACTGCATAAGGTTTATTGTGGACTATGCTGCCTTTTTGGGCCTGGGAAATTAAATATTCTGTGTCTCATCCTTCCGTGTTTGTGAAACAACTTGAGGAAGTTATTCAACACAAAGATGGAGCAATGTGAAGAGCTATGGAAATGCTAAGTTATTACTATAACCAGTGAGTAGGTGGACCAGGGTTATTTGGTTGTGGCTGTGTTACTCACTGATTTATTGCTAACAAACAGGCAGCCTTCATATTCAATTAAATGCACATCTGTCCCTTATCTGGCTTTTCTCTGCGTAAACCTCCACTACCAGCTGTATTGTAAATGCTTGTGAAACAAAGATGAAGAAGCCAGGTGGCTTCTAGGATGGGATGATGAATAAAAGAGACAGATCATGTGAATTATCTCAGCTGAAGCAATAAAATGTAAGTGACCTGGGAGCATCCTACGTGTCTGGTTTTGGACCGTAAAGTCTGCCTGGAAAGGATGCCATTTATCTGCATTAGTCCCTGTAGCAGGCTTAGCAGTCTTTGCAGGCCTGAAACTATGTCCATCCATCATCGCTACTGTAATCTTAATAGCAAAAAGCCTAACAGCAAAAGCATCTTAAAGCTACAAGCCTGGTAGGAAATGAAATACCATGCTTGTACAAAGGGAACGTTAATTTCAATTCCCAGTCAGTAGCTACGCTTGTTGCTGTGAAAATATTTCAGTTGTGTTTCTCCATTAAATATTCATCAGTCAATATAGCAGCTCTCTGGCTCACCATAGAGTCACTTGCTGCTGTCTCCAACTCCAACATACAAAGGTCTGGGCTAGGAGCCCAGCTTATAAATGTTTTAGGACCAGCAGCTCAACAAAAGCACTAGAGGAAAATACCTTGGTCACAGCCAGCTGTGATCCTGAATGACACCTTTAAATAACTGATTAGATGAATTAACTCTGGCTTTTCACTTTATATACTCAGAAGGCAGATTTATTCCACTGTGTGCCATAAGGTCTCCTAAAGTAAATAAATAAAGCCACAGGAAGTTGTGGCATTTGGTCAATTAATATTGTTTTGTTAATTATTTGTCATAAACAGCCAAAATGTGAAGTATCTGTTATGACTGGATTCTCTTGACAATAAAGACTTACTGGTGATCAAAGAAGTTGATAGTTTTTGCAGGATCATTGTTTACCAAGGAGAGTATATTCAGTTCTGCCAGGTAAAAAATAGTCTCAGTGTATAACAGATACATTTAGAAAGGTTAAAGAGCTGAAATTTTTGAAAGGAGTGGATGAAAAAGGAAAATGCAGACACTCAAAAATTAATATAAATTTTTTGACAGCAGGACCTTGTGAATGGCCAAAGCAGTAAAGTTTCACAATCTATAAAAAGGAAGGTATCTATTAAAATCTGGTAGGAGATGAACATAAATGTTAAAAGGCAAACTGCAGCAAGCAAGGCAGAAATAATAGTTTATATTGGTCAGCCTAGTGGCTTTCTACAATGGAGTGGATATGGGAAGACCAGTGGATATCATCTGGACTTCTCCCAGGCCTTTGACACAGTCCCCCACAACATCCTTCTAAGGTGGAGAGATACAGATTTGATGCCAACCTTATTAATACTGCTGCAGATGAAAGATGATTAATAAATAGCTGTTCTGTACTTAGAAGGTGAAAAATGAGTTTCTATTGTAGGAGAAAGACAACAGATTTTCTAGGTCATTAGTAGTGGAAGACAACATTAGATGGTATTTTCTAGAGATAAAATATTTAAGAGCGAAAGCTCAAATAAGAATCACCTCAGGGTCCTACAAGAGCTGACTAAAGTGGTCTCTGGCACGCAGATGTTCATTCTTAACACATTTTGGAATAGCAGGGAAATACCAGAGAAGACAGCTAATATTGTGCCCATGGAAAAAAAGGGGCTGGGGTGACAAGAATAGGCTGGTGAGGCTGACATCAACACCAGGCAAAAATATTTACTGCTCCCCTCACCCTTTCACTCCTGACCTTCTTTCTTTTTGGACATCAGCCCAGCACCCTTGAAGCAACCTTCTGTTTTCTTGTGCATCAGAGTCTGGGACTGGTTCCTGCTGAGGTCTCTGAGAGTCCAACTGACATTCCAACACCCTCCCTTCTAAATACAGTTGCAGTGGAGCACATGGTCTCTGAAATGACCAGGAAAGCAGCTGGTCTTCTATGTGACAGCAGAAGACAGAAGGTGGAAATCAGTCAAGGGGCAGGAGTACCAGCTGATCAGTTTAAATAGGGTCCCAGCCCTGAGGGACTGGAGAGGACCAGAGGCATCTTTTCTGGGAGAGAAAAAACCTGAAAGACATGGGCTGAAGGGTCTCTTCCCTAGTTTCTTGTCTGAGAACTAAAGATTGCAGATGTCTGATCAAGGGAAGGATAGGGGGTTCACTTGTGCATTTTCTTTCTGGTTCATTTGTAGGATGGAAATCCAGCCCAGACTTCCTTGATTTTAATGGTCTGTATCCAGCAGCAAGACTTGTCAATAGTCCCTAAACCTTGTGATTCCTGACTTTTCTGCTCTTTCTTCTTGCTTCTTTAAAAATATATATTATTTTGGATATTCCTGATACTTCTATCAGCCACTTTGACAGAAATGCCACTTGCAAAATACAGAGTTGCAGAAATAATAGCAACAGCACAAGACTTGCACAGATGGGGATATTACAAACTCTCTGAAACTTACTGTGGGGGTTAAGTATATTGTGTCTGTATCACAGCTGCAAGACATGTGGAAAGGTCCATTTATTGTATAAACACTGACATGGATCGCATGAGAACACACTTGACTTACAGAAGCTCAGCAACCAAGCCTTTATTTTGAGCATGCCCCGGGGCAAGGCTGCTTCCATGCTCTTTCAGTCTCCTCATATGAAAGATTCACTGTTTGACCTCCACTTCCAACAATCCCAGTGATTTTGGCCTGCACAATCTGTCACACAGACCAGCACAAGAAATACGCTTGATGGTACATGTGTCTTGAGTATGCCATGACTGGTTTTCACTCAGAAATAAAGGAGACCAGCAGATACATAGGTAGCTGAGAACAGGAAAGGTGGTGTAACATCTGGAGTTCACAATTTCTTTATTAAACTTTCCTTTCAGACCACTTTGCCACAGACAACAGAATTGAGAGGAAAAAGCATGAGTACACCGATCCAAAACTAGTCAATTGAAAGAGGAAGTTGACAGAATCTCAGTGAAAAGAAGAAGGTATAAAAGCTGAAGACAAAAAGACAACACTGCATTTTATCCAACACTAGATTATTCTCCTGGGCACAAAACTTGTATTTCTCATACTTAGAGAAGTTAGAAATTTTGCTGTTCATCCCATAGCTAAAATGACAGGTTCCTGAAGTCTGAGATGGCTGGAGGATACTCCTGAAGCTTTCATCGCTATTGTTTAATGATCCAGACTCCAACATACTTACAGGATGCCACTTTACATGAAAAGAGTTGAGGAGAAAAGCCAGTAACTTCAATTTTCTGCAAAAGCTGAAGCAAAATTCCCTGCCCTCATTACAACAATAGAGGGGTTAAGAGATTAGGAAAGGCAATTAGGATTGGCCAGTGATGTTGTATGTGGGCCGCCAATTACCAAAGGAGAGAGCAAAATCTCCCCTTCTCACCTGCTCCAGAGACATATCACTGGGACCATGAGCATTACCCAGCCATGAGAAGATGTGTACTTGGGTAATAATTCTGGCCAATCTTCAAGGCTTATTTGCTTACCAACTTACTTGCTTGCTAATCCAAAAGACAAAGGAAAACCAGTCCACCTTTAGAAGAAAAAAGTTAGCCATGCTTTGCTTAACACTTGTCTTTTTCACACTAACATGGAGAATCACTGATAAAGCTGTGAGCTTGGAAACTGCATCACTTAAACAAGTAATTTGTCCAAGTCACAGTTATTAGAGAGGTAAAGTCCTGATGCTTTCACTGATAAACAGACGCTCAGCAGTGGATAGGCATTTTCAAAAACTTCATGAAAGATCACATTTCCTGGTTGATTGCCTGAGGACATGTTACTTAGACAGGCTTCCTCATCTTAATAAAACCAATTGATGTTAGCTAGACAGGCTTTCTCATCTTAGTGGATGCAATTGATGTTAGCTAGACACATTCCTAACCTTAATAATAGGAGTTGCAGTTGCTGAATATTATTTGTGTCAGGCTTGTCAGCAAATGTCTGGTTTAATTTATGAAAGAAAACTGTGTCAACAATGGGAATTTATTGTTTCCTACACTTCCTGCCTTCTGGTGTTGTTGGTATGTAATGTACTGTCAAGGGAAAGGACTTGTGCAAAATGCGAAGTTCTGAGTGAATCTGGGGTCACACATTTACCACAACAAGCATTAAATGCCTTTAGCTATTTTAATTCAAATAGGTTCCTTGAAAGGCATTTGGTGGTGCTCTTCCTTGCTCATCATTTTTGGAACTATACATACATTCAAACATGAAAATGAGTTTGTTCTTTGAGCACAAGAGGCATTCTCTTAGAAAACATGTTTTTTCCCCTCTATGTTCTCTTGCTGAATTAATGAACAATTTCAGTAACCCCAAAATTGCATCTTTCAGTGAAGACCCTGATGACTGAATGGATTTTAGCAAATTATTCACAGGCTATGCCTTTCAACATGTTGTTTAGGTCATGATCATATCTCTGTCTTTCAGCTGGAGTTCTGTGGTCTTTTGTCCCCTGATTGCCCAGACTTAGCTGTGGTAAAACAACCATATCTAAAGCAGAAAATAAGGAGTAAGAATAAAAATGTATCTTGGTCTTTTTGTGCCTTGCAGTAATGCATATATCCTGGGCCTCTGGAGTTTTGTAGGCTAGGTAAATCCCATGGCTCTAAATCCAGTTCTGTTTCAAAGAAGAAATCTATCTCTAACTTAAATCTGCATGATGAAGCAAAGTATCCAAATGTGCTACCCCCCTTTTTCAGATGAAATAACCTTTTGTATAAATGTCTCTGGTGGGATACTCAACTCTGCAGAATTATTACTATTTTCAGAAAATGCAGGTCATCAGTGTAATAAAGTCTTCTACTGTATCTCTATGGAATTTCGTTACCTCTTTTTTTGACTCTCAAAAAACCCTAATTTAAAAAAAATAGATATAGGGATATGCAATAAAGGGGAGGACTAGCCATGGTAGTTTTGACAAGAAATAAAATAATATAGTTAACGTAATATATTGAATATCTTCCTTCTGTTCTGGTACATATAGATCATATCACTATTGACTTGCAAGGCACCTTGCAAAGCAGCAGTTGAATGTTTTGGATCCTCTAATATATTTAGCTTCACAGCCACCTGGACAAGTAGGGAAATATTGTGCCCAAGACCTACATTTGTCCTAACTGTAAATACTTAATTGCATTTAAATCCAGCCATATTAGGATCATTTTATGGCCTGTGAAATGCCGCAATTGTTAGTGTCAAAATCAGCCTGCCTGAATTCTTAATTTCCCAGTCAAGACACCTCAGCAGGAAACTGAAGTAGGATGGTGAAATTCATAATTTAAAGGCATGACCTGACTCCCTACAGTAGATGCGTTGAATTTGGGCCTGACCTCACAAGCATGAAAAGGCTGCAAAGCCCTGCCACACCATGCTTGCAAATATACTGTGACACAGAGATGAATTAAGGATGCTGAGCTGCACAGACAAAGCCAACTTCCCAGTCCATGGGCTTACCACCCTGCAGAAAAATCACTCATGCCTCTCAGGCTAACAAAAGCAAGAGCTGAAAGCACATCCAGCTTCCAGTCATCCATCATCCTCTGAGCTAGAGCTGTTTGCTCCTCTGGAAGAGGTTTGTAATTGTGTTTTGCAGTTACATGTTACAACTGGTGGTAAAAGCTGACTAGAACTGGTCTGTAGCACCAGGAAGGGAATGACTGTTGGTGAAAATAATGGGTTTGTCGTGACAGCCTGTGACAGGAAAAACTAAAGACTATTTTTCAAGCAAAATTTCTGAAAAATTTTGATTTACATTGAAAAAAGGGTGGGAGTTCCAGTTCTTTTCAAGCATTATTTGCCTGAAATAATGAGAAATGTTTGAAATAAAGAGAAAGGCAGAGGGAAAAAATGTCATGCAGAAATGCATATATAAAGTCATAGTTTTAAGTAGTGGAATGATGATGCTCTTATATGGCAATGTCTTTTATTATAGTGAGACTATCTGATCAGATGAAGGCATTCTGTGGGACAGAACAGGGTGGAGACTGGAGGAAGGAGGCAGAGCGCGTGTGGTGGGTGAGGGAATGTCTTTGAGAGCTGCTGGTCTGTTAAGTGCTAATACATGTATTTCTGTGGAGGTGGGAGGAGCTCCTATTGCAGCTCAAGCTGAGAAAAGAAACCTTATACCAAATTATCACTTGTGGTACATGCAAGGTTAGCCACTTCTGAGAAAGCAGTAAAATATTCCCAGGGAAATTTTCTGTGCACTTCTGGTTGATTTTAAGAGCTTTCTGAAGTTCTGAAAATTATTAATAGTGTCAGGCATACATAGGTGCCTGTGAAGAATAAGAGGGTTTTGGGGAAAATTCATGTAAAAAACCCAGACCGCCTTCCTGTGGTTTTCCTTCAGTCAAGGAGAAGACACCACTGCTGCAAGGAGGAGCTGAAAGGGAAAGAGAGATTCCCCTGAGCAGACATCTGTTTCAAGCGAAATGTTTCATGCCTTTGTTTTTTCCCTGCTGATAACAAACCACTTTGCTTAAATGATTAGATACTTGTGATGAGTGTCTTCAATTAATAGGAAGAAAAAGATTCTAAGATTCTTCATGAAGTCTTGAAATGACAGGAGGGATCAAATGATGATTTTCATTGGCATCAGCTAGTCACCTTCTCTCCAGAGTGAGAACTTTGAAAGTCCAGGAAGGGCTTTGCCTGGAGTTTTGTAAAGTCATGTTTGGGTTCTCCTTCACTTCTTAAAAAGAAATAATGAACATACTTTATGTCACAAGCAGTTTGCATTCACAACTATGCCCCCATTCTAAGACATAGGGCAGGTAACCCCCACCACCTGATGGGGACAGTTTGCACAAATACAGCCTCTGAAGCTGAGAATCATTTTGAACAAAAATCACATTAGGAAGCTGTAGCAACACCACAGCTGAGTGCTTTACAACGTAAGTGCTGCAGTCCTGGGATTGTTTCCTCTGCCCACGCCCACCAAACCCATGTGAAAAATGGGGGGAGGTCCCCACAAGCAACTCCAGTTTTAATCCATTTCAGTATTTATTTCTCCAGTTCTGTAGTCTCAACTACTAGCAGATCAGCTACTAGCTGAGTGAAGGACTGCCTTTTACTCATTTTAAATTTATCTGCTGGCACCTACGTTTATAATGAAGTGCCAGAAGTATGGAAAAGGAGTGTATTGCATCCCTGTTATTACCCAGAGTTGCTATGGGAACATGATGGGTCTGGGGAAGAGTATTAGAGGAGGGTCCTGCAAAAAAATATCTGTGGGGAAGGGTTCCCCAGAGGACTGTTTAAACTTCAGTAAGAATCTCCCAGGGGGGAAAGTTAAGTGGGAAAGATCTGAGAGGGCACAGAAAGGGATGATTTGACTCATCTGTGTGATCCTTCCACAGCCAAGCAGGGTGCAGTGAAAGAATGGAAGGAAGCAGATGTTTGGACACAGGATAGTTGCAGAAAAAAGAGCCAGTTGCCCAAGAACTCACCAACTACACTAGCACATGCTCCTGAGAAGTCTACTATTAAGCACTTTGAGTTTTACTCAAAGCCTCCAAAGTCAATGGGAATTGCTCTGGATTTCTGTTTTGGACCAAGACCTTTCAATGAAAGCAGCGAATGGAAACATAGGTTTTCTTACTCCCTGTGGCCAGAATTTTCAGCATTTCTCAATTTTGGGGATTGTGGTTGATTCTTCTAAAACAAGTTTCCTGGAGAAATGATCAGAAGTGACTGTAATTTTCAGTCTATGTTCAGGTGGTTCATCAGCTGAGACAGAAAGACTCACTGTGAGCTCACACTTCACCAGGTGGTCATGGGCTGGTGGCCAATGCTGTGGTCCTCCAGCACAACCAGGATCAAGCATACCATTACGGTAGCTTAGCTCACTCACAGCTGCCTGTCAGCACACTTTGCTTCCATTTGGGAAGCTCAGTAAATTCCTGAGAATCTGGACCATCTACAGCACATTTTGTGTTTGTTTGTCTTTGTAATTACAGCCAGCTTCTCCCAGTCAGAGCTGCAGGTAGCTGAATCCTTTCAAAGGTCTTACCTTGGTTGGGAGTATTCAGGTTTTTGCCAGCTCTGTCCCAGCATCTGAAATTCTCTTTTCTGCAGTAGCAGTAAGATCTCCAAAGATAAAGCAGGGATGAGTTTTCTACCACATACTGACTGTCTCTCCTGAGCACACAAGGCAACCAGAATTGGTGTTAAGCCTCCTGAATGTATACATGTGCAGCCCTATGTTAAATAAATTGTGTACTTAATTAAATTTGAGAGGAGATTTATTAGGTAGAGCATTAGCCAGACATGATGCTGAAAACCACAAAAAACTTTGACTGTTGGGGATTTTTTTGTGCTTAGTATCTCAAAAATACCTTGACTAGCTTTTGATTTACAAATAAGTATATTTAGATAGGCAGAAAGTGTCATCAATATTTATATTTTGAATGCCTTTATTTGACTTCCCCTAATTTTAAAAGAGGAAACTGGTGGTTTTTTTCTCCCAGAGGAGCACAGGTCTTTTTACAGCATTTGGATTTTCTAGCAGATAATTTTTTATTATTTATTGTCAGGTTTACTTTCCAGCTCTCAAATGGCAAACAGTTCATTCCACTTTTCCAAAGTACCTCCATAGGTGTTTTATCATTTGCAAGAAGACAGACAGAAAAATTTCTTTGCCATGGGGGAGGTCCTAAGGGTACTAAGAATAAATAATAAAAGGAATAAATAAAGAGAATCTAATCTGTTCGGTATTTTTTTATATGAAGTGTTTTTCAAGTAACAATGAAAAATAGTCAATTCAGAAATCTTTGGGGAAGGAGGACATTAAATTGATTTTAATTATGTGAATTTTTTTTATTTGTAAAAAAAAGAAAAATTTTAAAATCTGATTTTGATTTCCAAGATCAAAATGTAAGCATAGTTTTCTGTTTCAACAGATTTTTTTTAACATATAATGCAAGCTAATTAGAGAGATAACACTAAGATGAAATTCTAAACAGTATCCCTGAAATAGATTTACAGAAAACATGAGGATTGTTCCAAACTTCTTTTCACTTGTCCTTTTGCAAAAGAAAAAAAAAAAACACAAAAAAGAAGACATACTCAGAATTTCCTCTGCATGAATGACAGAGGATGGGAAAAAATGGGAAAAATCTCATAAATTTCTCACAGAAATGTTCATGAGTTGGAAGAATTGTCCCCACCTGAGACTCATGAATCATGTTTCCTCTGAGTCCCATAGTTTTGTGGCACAGATCACACTTCTCTCCCTGTTCCAGCACAGTGTAGCCCCAAGAAACCATCCTCATTCAGAAGCACCTTTGTCCCAGAGAGAGCACTAGGAGCAGAACTTACTGATTGTTTTAGGAAGGAGTAAGACTGCTGGGCTGCAGTTGTACCTCCTGCCAGCACCAGTGACTAAGGCTCTTTCCCATGTAACAGCCAGCCCAGGTGGTTCATCTTAACTGCCTTGGGGATATTGCCTCCTGACCAGATCTCTGGTTGTTTGCTCCATCTGGCTCATTACTACTGTATATTCAGCTTTTATGGTTCTGTGGCTCAAATTCAGGGTTACTGGTGGGGCTCTGCAGCTCATGTTAATAACATATGTGACCAGTTTTCAAGTGTCCCTTTGCTGGGCTACTGCAGCAGTTCTCCAGCTTCCTAGGAGATGACTGAGCATAGGCTGCCCAGGGTAGGACAAGAGCATGGCTGTCTCCTGCTTGTCAATTAGAAAGAATCATAGAATCAGAAGTTGAAAGGGACCTTCAAAGATCATCTATTCCAACCCCCCTGCATGTAAGCCTGGATGTCTTACCCTTGCTCAGGTTGCTCAGGGTCCCATCAAGCCTAGCCTGAATATCTGCAAGGATGGGGCCTCCACCATCTCTCTGGGAAACCTGTGCCAGTGTTTCATCACTCTCCTAAGGTCTAATCTAAATTATGTGGTTCTCTATGTCAAGGGCTGAGTATTCAGCAAAACAATTGAGCTCTGTTTTGATTTCCTCAAATTTTCAAGAATGTAGAGAGATTTCACATTCAGACTTTGGAGTTTGTGGAGGCAGAAGAGACAAACCCAATCACCCTTTACCAAATGTGTGTGAGGGCAACAGGAGAGGTCTGGCTTAAAGGACTATATTGACTACTGGTTAGTGTTGTTCACTCGCAAGAGATACGAGCTCTCCATATAGTACTGATACCTACACTGCAACACCAGACACACAGGTGCAAGGAATAGTGAAGGGTCATAGGCCCTGAGGGAGAAAAAAAATAATGGACCAAGACTGATGAAAATCATGCAGCCAGTCATATCCTTAAGCATTGTATTCTAGCATAACCATCGAGGAAGGAAAGAAGAAAGGAAAGACATAAAGAAGTTACTTTCTCCTGTGAAGTAACTTAAAACATACACACTGCACTGTTTTGATTGATGAACCTTGTTGCAGTGTATGTAACACTGTGCTAAATGTTACTTATGCCCTTAGTGGGTAATTTCAGGAAATTATTAAAATGATCTTATTTTATAAGGTTTGATAAGGTAAGTCAAAGAGACATTTAACAGACTCAGTGCTGATTACTGTGGGTGACCACATTATACTCAAATCTTTGATATTTCTTGGCTTTTTCTTGGTTTCCCAGAGGCCCTTTGGACAAAGAAAGATAGCTGAGACACCTTTGGCCATCTGGGAAAGTCAGTGATATTTAAGGACTGCTGGGGCCTATTCTGCTAATATCTAAACTAATTAGAATCAAATCATAATTGTAGAAACTTGTTCACCAGAATTCTAATAAGCCTTGGAGCAGCACATGCTGCACACTGGCACCCTGAAGACTGTCTCAGCCTGTGATGATACTGGATGCTTAGAATTAATCCCACATTAACCTAGGCTCACAGTGCAAAAGTATAATTTTTTAGTTAAAAAAATAATAAATAAGCTTAATTTCCTTCCTTGATTTCAGTGTCTGGGATATTTTAAAACTGCCATCAGACTCTCATCCTGGGGTAAGTATTCATAGATTACAGAGCCTGAAGGGAGGGTTGTAATGATCTCATTTCAGTGCTTTCTAACAAACACCATGAGACTAACCTGCAGTCACTCTTATGGTGACAAAAGCATAAGTTCTGGCAAAAGCTCTTACTGAGATTACATGGAAGGAACACAAAATCTTTCTTGGGCAGAGGTAACCAAGACAACTGGAGTCCCTGCCAAAGGCACCAATGGTTATGGCTGTGACTGAGAGCTGCTAAGCTGCATAGGGTGAAAGGATTTCTATTGGACCAGCTGTGACTCTGGGAGCAGAGTGGTGTGAGAAGGAAGGCCATGAAAAAACTAGAGATGCAAAACACTTCAGTGGGAAAAAATCAAACAAGATTTCTGGCACATTTGTATTTCTCAGCAAGGAAACCTCCTGCTTGCTGCTATTTTTTTTTTTTTTTTTTTTTTTT
>VZTY01006539.1:129094-142516 GCA_013400935.1 Turnix velox | reverse complement strand
TTTTGTGAGGCAGGAATACCTGGCACACACTTCTGGTAAATAAATAGGACTGCACAAAGAGTCTGCATGACTCTATCAGCTCCTCCTCCAAATAGAAACACAACACAACAACACAGAATACCCTGAATAGCTGCTAAGCATTGGAGCCAAAGGAGCATGGGATTCCCAGCAGCACAAGGTTGCAGTTTCTCTGCAGCATTCATAGAACACTCAGCGTGGGCTTTTGTGACATACAGTTGCTCCTCAGGTCACACTGAAGTCATAGAGAACACAATTCATTTTCTGCCTGTGGGCAGATGGATATAAGAAAGAAGTTTTTTACTGTGAGGGTGGTGAGACACTGGAACAGGCTGCCCAGAGATGTGGATCCTTCCTCTCTGGAAGTGTTTAAGGCCAGGCTAGATGAGGCATTGAGTAACCTGGTCTAGTGGGAGGTGTCCTTGCCCACAGCAGGGGGGGTGGAACTAAATGATCTTCAAGGTCCCTTCCAACCTAAACCATTTTTTGGTCACAGCTAGCTGCACAAACTGAACACATGGAATTAACCACATGTTAGTGAGCGGAAGCTGCTTGTGAATGGCACATCCACTGTGCAGCAAGGATGAGAAAGCTGTCCAGTAACTTACAAAGAAATGATATGTGGTCCTTAATGCTTGTCTTGTTATTAACATATCTAAAAAATGTGGGGATGAGATTCAGATGCCTTATGACAAACAGATGGCCCATCTGTCCTTTGGCAGGTGATTCTGCCATACCTGTGTTGAGGATGGGGAGGGACAAATGAGAAACTGTGCAGGTAAAATGGGGTATTTATTAAGGTGATTGTGTCAGCCCCATGGCTATAGAGTCTGCAAATCCATCTCCAACCAGTAATTCAGAGTTTAAGCAATTTACTTACTGCTCTTAGTTTATATTGGTAGTGTGAAGTCTATATCCAGCATGATTCAGCAGAAAAGAAAGAGAGTAGCTGCAATGGGAGGTGCCTAGAGCACATCACCAGAGAGTTCCCCAGCTAATTACAGAAAGCATCTCTCTTGAGAAAGAGAGTAAAATTTACTCCTGATTACAATAGGATATCTATTAGCACTCAAGTTACCACCTTTCTTGCAGCAGAAAAGAACACCCTACTAGTACTTACGTCTTTTCTACATTACAGTGACATCTGACACAACAGGTAGACACAAGGGACATAACATCATTACTGTCCAGAAGTCCCTGTAAGATATAATGGTTGGATATTAACATAATTGTCTCTGGTTCCAAGCAGAACTGAACTACATCATGCAACTGGTTCAGATTGGTTTAATGCAGTTGAAGTTTAGATGCCTGCCATACATCTACAGCTCTTGGCTGAGGGTGAGATTCATAATAAAAACCAGAAGATCCCAGTCACCAAAGTACTGAAACAAATAGTACCCTAATGATTTCAATGGGACTAGATACCTAAATATTTCTGATTAGAAGCCTTCCTCCTTTGTTTCAGCTCTGTCCCACTAAAGTTTGTCAAGAAGATGAGGTAGATGCTATCCATTGCTGTATAATTTTCAAACATAGAGCACAGTGGGACTTTCATGGCTGTTACAGGGTTTGTCACGCTAACAGTACAAAAATAGCGTTAATTCCACAGTTCATACTGTGATATGATTGCTAGGAGCTTGGGGTGGTTGCTAAGCAAGAAATAGAAGCAAGAAAAAATACCCATTTCATGATTTAGTTCTCCAGTTTCACTTCTTTCTCTCTTGAACTGTCTGTAAGCATCAGTATCTTACTGCATCTGCATGTCTGTAGTACCTTGGGTCTCCAAGGAAGTGGAATAATTATTCCTGAAAATTACTTGAAAAGTTTTGTGTCTGAAGGAATCAGTCATCCCCTGGACACTGGACAGCTTTCTACAGAAATAAACCTCCGCCCAGACAGAGGCAGGAAGGGGACATTCACCGAGTCATGGGCAGGGTGGGGGCTCACAGCTCATTTTCATCTGCTCTGGGTTTCCCTAACGCAGTTCTGAGTCAGGAGAGCTCTGCTGTCAGAGAAAGTGATGACTGATGTGATAAAGTGAAAATTCTTCTGTTTGCATCAGTGCTTTCTGCACGCCCACTTTATTTCCTCATAGTAAAAGCTGTTACGAAATGCTGTGTCTCCTTTCACCGTCTAATGAGTTAATAGCAAAAGCAATTAAATGCAGCGAGCAAGACAGCCAAGTTGTACATGAACTCCCACTGTCTGACTCCTGTTAAGAGCTAACTGCTGCATCATTTCTAAGTCATTTCCTTTCCCGTATGAGACAGTTTCACTTATATCAAAGAACTTGATCTAAACCAAACAGTCTTACAATAAGCCAGACAGCCTCGGGTTTGGTATCACTAGCCTCTGGCCTCAGAGAGACTTCTTCAGACAGGAGCTGCAACTTGTTACCAGATGTCAAAAAATGTTCGTCATCAAAACCTCAAGTGACAACTTGGGGCTACGCAGCAAGGGCTTTTTGATTGTATTTTAAATGACAGAAAATTTTATTTAGAGAAGCAGTGCCCAGGGTGGCAGAAGGAAAGAGAAAGGAAAGGATTTCAAAAACTATGTCACCATCTCTAAGTTCTCTCAGCTTCACAATTTCACTATTGGATTCCTCCTTAAGCTGCTAATTTGTGATACAAAGTGACAGCAATTGTGATTTTCCTTAGCAAAAAGCAGAAATGCTTCACATATTGTACTACAACAGTGAATATTGAATGTGTGACTAAGATATGGTTCAGGAAGGAGGATTTCTGCAATATCCGCCTAGGTAGAAACACACATGTATAATTTTATTTCTACAGACAAGGCAGACCAGGTGAGATGGCTTTTCTTTGAGCAGAGGGAAAGATTTAGTAGAAGCAAATGCGATTCTCCATACTTTGTGAAGCTTTATCTATTGCGTTGGACAATAAAACCACAAAGTAAAAACTGCTATCATGGAAAAGTGTGGCTGATTTTTTACCTTTTGTCTAGAAAGGAGATCAAATAAATGTCAATGGAAAACCCAGATCAGGAGCTGATCCTTAGCTAGGTGTATCATTCTCCAGTTGTATCCATAGACTCAGTAATCTGTATTAGCAAGTAACAGGAGATACAGTACGACCTCCTACAGAAAGTCATAATCTAATCTGAAGACAGCTATGTGAAAAAATCTTGATGCTTTAAGAAACAGTTATTTCTTTGTTTCTTTTAGAACAATGCCAGAACTCACGGATTTCTTCTGAATAAATGAGAAATCCCACCCTTCATTGAACAGATATGGTCTGTAGAAGATAATTAGCCACTTCTTTTGGTTTATCCAACCCACAAAACTTGAGTTGGGTATTGCTCACCACCCACATTAATTGCCCACAACAGACTGACTGTTTTTGGACCAAATATTGTCTCACCCTGCCATAGCATGAAAGGAAGCAGAAACCTGAGAAGAAGAGAAAATTAGAATGGTGGGAAGAAAAACACTTTCTTAACTGTGCAATGCACTCTGTCTGTCTAATGAATCCCCTTTGAAAATCACCCATAGTAATAAATTAGGATGTAATATATTGCAGATGGATCAACAGTGGCACACACATGGTCTATGGATCTGCCACAGGTGCTTGATTTTTCATTTGACAGCAAGTCAGGGAGTAACTGTGCAAGGACAATCCTGCTATATAGAATGACAACTCCATTTTACACCATCTTTCAGGGTTAAAAACTTTTCTAGATTGGAAGGAAAATCAAGGCTCTCAGTTGTTCTGTTGAGTGGAATTATGTTGACACAATGGCCTCTGGAGTGAAAACATTGTTTCAAAAGTCAAATCTGGACTTTTCTCTGCATAAAACTGACTAGTGTTCAGAAAATTTCTTCTAGACATCAACTTCATTGTAATTCAATAACCTCAATGTTTTATTTTGATAGAACAACACATGCCAACAATGATCAGGTCTTGTGAGGTCCTTCATGTACAGTCTTGTCCCATTAGCTTAGATTTATATGTTGGTCTCTGGAAACAAATATCAGATCATATAGCCTCTTTGGGCATTTTCAGCACTGTGAAGCAATTTTGAAATTAGAATTTTCTCAGACCTACAGATCTAACAGACAAACAAAAAAGTACTATAATATATGGGCGTATATCCTGTTATTTTAACCAAAACAGGTTAAAAATCTTACGGACGAGAAAAAAAAATTGCACATATGGATATTAGAGTAATTTTCATTGAACCCTGTACAATTTACCTAGACTCCTGCTGTTGTCTATGCTCCACAGTTTTCTTCAGCTTCTTAAGGATGACTGGCAGGATTAGCTGTTTCCTGAGTTCCTTCCTACACGTTTCAAGTAATTTTGACTTGTTGTTCATTCCCTCAATGTTTCTGATTCTTGATGAAAAAAAAACAACTGCAAAATGCTCATGAACCTCCCATGACTTGCACCTATAAAATGTAGTATAAGTTGTCTGTGTTCCAGTCACACTAAAACATAAANCTACACGTTTCAAGTAATTTTGACTTGTTGTTCATTCCCTCAATGTGGGAAGCAGAGTGGCTTCAACTGTAGTACATAATGAGGTTTATCCTCTATTCCACACAACCACTAATGGTCACTGTTAGAACTGGGGCACTGGCTAGACCTATATTCTGACTCGGCGTGGCAGTTCTTTCACTCTTACTATGCCTAGTCCTAAGTTTCAGCAGATGCTATTCACTGTAATCTTACAGTTAGATGTGTGCAGGATAGTCTTTGCTTGGCATTAGTTAAGAGACTGGTTTATTTAAATCAACCTCTCCTGAGTTCCAGCTGATGCTGCAGATTGGGTCATGCCGGAGCTGTTACAGACTCTAACATTTGGCTGTGGCTGGGACAGTTTTTTGCAGCCAAAGTCTTGCAGGGCTTTTTGTGGGATAGCAGTGTATTTGTGCTGCTGATGCTGATCAAATGTTATAATTTTAATTGAATTTCTACAGTTATGGTATAATCACAAACGTGTATGCTCTGCATTATGCCCTCTCATGTCTTAAAAGTGAGAGAGTACAGCAAAGGGGCTCTGTTAATAATAAACTATATTAAATGTCAGCCAGATGAAACTTAAGAATGGGAAAAAAAGAATGGTATGATGCAGGGAGGTTTTATTTCCACTTACTCTATTTTTACTGCATTTAGAGGACTTTCATACTTTCTCTGCCTTGAGGAATGTTTTTGTTCATAGAAATTCTCTTCTATGGAGTGATCCTTCACAAATCTTCCTCCTGACTTGTAGAGTAGTATTATCAAGACTGGTGTTTTGGTTTCTTCTCTTCATCATCTTTCCCTGCCCTGGTGGTGCTCCTCTGCTCAGACATGTTTGTTTTGGGTATTTTCTTCTCTACAGATCCCTGATACATATTGAGGATAGGCTTCAACTGCATCCAAACTTTTACCATAAGAGACCAATTGTTCTGCAAACAAGGAGGAATGTTTTATTGTTCTGGCATTTTGTCTCCTTGGATATGGTTTAGAAACCAAATAATACATTGCAAACATGTTTCAGCATCCTCACTTTTGCTTATTTTATTTAGCTGTTGCGAGAATTCTAGTTAAACTAACACCTTATGGTTTTAATGGATGTCCTTCAACAAAAACTAAGCATAAAATAGACACTGCACAGAATTGTTGCTACTGGTCAGAGCTTGCAATGGTCCTACTTATTATGAGGAAATCTTTCCCTTAACTCTTTTGTACTTTGAAAAGACAGGGCACTCTTCTCTATTTCTGTGCTAAAAGTTAAGATCTGTGAAAATCAAAAACTGGCATAATGGATACAAGAACCTATTGAAGCAGCCCACCATTGTCCAAAACTTCTAGTTGCCCATACAAAATAAAGTTGGTTTCAAAACCTGTACATTTCTTTTATGGCAGAAACCAGTGGAATAGAATTTGAACATCAAGGCTGTATTTCAGGGATTATGGGAAATTATGTGGAATTTAGATAAAAGGGTGAAAGGAAAAAAAGTTCTGTCAGCAAAAGAAATGCAAGCTTGAGATTTTAAAGGTGTTTAAGCCTATGATCACTATTTTAGGAAAGAGCGTCAGTTATATCTATCATTTTCTAGAAATAAATAGTCTGGCTATCTCATCAGCATGGGTCTCATTAGCACAGAGCCAAAATCAAGGCATTCATTTTTGTATACTCCAAGTAATGGAGAGGATACTGCTGGCAGCTAATATCTTAGAAACCACAGGATCCATCAACATGAGCTTTTTAACTAAAGCCTTGTCTAAATGGAAGGTATTTCCTATGCAAAACCTTTCTCAGTTTGCAGGATATTATGAAAATAAATGTACTAACGTATTCAGATTTTGTGCAAAGACATTTTTAAAAGTAAACAGGACTGGAAAATTCATTCCAAGGCTTGAGCACCAAAATTCTCAAGGAACATCTTATTGGAGTCAGGAAAAATGTCATTGACTTAAATCAAAGAAACACTTAAGTACCAACAACAGCATTTAGATGAGCTCTAGTGTTAATGGAGCCAGAATAAACCCTCAATTTTTCCATTCCTCAGTTCACACCCACCCACACATGAAGAGGACTTGCAAAATGCATTGTGAGTGAAGTGGCATTACAGTGGTGACCTTAGTGACAACTGTCCCAACTGAAGTGGTGCCACCAGTGGCTAGTACCACCCTACTATATGATAATGTGGGACTGAAGCTAAAAAGAATAGAATCTTCCATGGCTGGCAGAATGATAGCTTGGATTTTTAATAGTCTGAGAGGATAGAGGTTGCATCTTAGAACCACAATGGGAAAGTTAGCCAAAATTAAGGCAGATGTTTTCTTTTTTCTGTAAGAAGTGGGAATCTTTAAAAGTTAGAAATAAAGTCATTACCAAAAGAAGGTGAAGACTTGGAGAACTACTGGTTAGCAATGGTTGCTATTCATAATTTTTGGTTTTACGAAATAAAATTGTGAACCAATGAACCCAAAGGCAAAATACCTACTGCTGCAGAGCAGGAGTTCATGCAAAGCTCTGGCCACTCAGAGTAGGTGTCAACAGGCAAATAGATTACAGCATCATATTCCTAACTCAGAATAAGGAGAATGACACCAGTAAGTGACAGCTGTTTTCTTGAGTGATTCTGTAACTGAATTGTTGGTGTTCACATCCACATTTCAGATTCTGTGATGCACAGCAGGTAGATACATTGCAAATAACACTTTCTATGGAAGGGAATTCTCTGCTTTTGAACACCCTAAAGTGTTCAAGACTTGTGTGTTCAGTTCATCTCTGGCATATTTTACACTACTGTTGTGAATCCCTTGCAACTAAGTACTCCATATACAAGGAACACTGCCTAAATCCAGTAGCCTATTTTGGATGATTTATTCAACTCAAACCTCCAGTGCAGGGAAACTGACAGCACTGAGCCAAATGGAGGTTTGTTCATGCCTTTCTGTCTGCAGTACATTTGAACTGTTTGAGGCTGCCTGAATAAATATTTTGCCCCTGCTGTTTGCCGCTGAGCTCAGGCTTCACCACTGGCACTGTTCACAGATTGAACCCCCTCAGTGTTTTCTCCTATGTCTACCCTGCTCTTCCTGTGTTGTGGTTGACACTTGAAGCTCTTGTCCCCCCTGGACTTCACATCAGAAGTACTGTGTGTTTTCCTTGAACTGCTGTCATGTACTTTGAAGTGAGCTGCTGGGGCACCTGGACTAATTCACCTACAAAACTCTGTCATTGCCCCTCAAAAACTGGCTCATGTGCAAACTTTTTCTTGAAAAACAATACCTTACAATTTTGAGGCAGAAGCACTGAGGAGGTACAGATGTGGTAATTCACTGGGAAAAATGCCCTAGATCTTTCCAGATTCTGAGTTGATCATCTTATCACAACTTCGTAAATCCCTCTGACTGTCATTGTTTAATTTTCCTTTTGTAGGTTTATTTTACTATGATTTACTTCTCTAGTGATGTTTTGTTCCATACATTTTCCAAGTAGCAGCTTTGCTCTCATGAAAGCAACCTTCAGAGTATAAGCAGACAATTATTATTTCTGGCTGCATTTGGCAAACAAAAGGATATGCAGATTTCTATCCCATAACTTCGTATTATTTTTAAAGTAGCCACTTCAAATCTCTTTAAATTATGTGAGGAGTGAGGACCAGTTTATTTACTCCTCATTCTGTTTCCCTTAGTCTCCAGGCATTTAGAGGCTTGCTTACTCTGGCTTTTTGTCAAAAGCCTTTACTGTTGAAATTTTTATTAAAAAATGCTGATCTTATTGCAATTTTACTGATTAAATTCTGAACAAAATCCCCAACCCTTTCTCTATTCAACTACTTTTGCATGACTTGCCAAGGACATTGATATATGAATAGTATATGTATGTTCTGAACCAACAATGGGGTTTGCCAGGTGTTTTTATTTAGTTAGTTCCCCCCTCCTTTCTTTTTGACCAGCAGAAACTGTGGTAATGTGGACTTTAAAAAAATACTTGGAAATGTGATCTATTGCATAAAAAAAAATGGGCCATGCCTACACTGCCTGCCAGCAATGCATGTTTGAAGTATTAATGTACAACACCTAAAAGAAACATAATATTAATACAAAACTCTGCATTAAAACACCCTTTCAAGACAAGCCAGCTGTCCTACTCTGAAAAAAAGCCAGGAAACCCAGATGTGGAGCTAATCAAATTGTTCATTGTAAATGAGCTACCTGGCAAATTTAGCTCTTTCCCATCCACTAATGATTGAGAAACGGTCCTGGTTTTTGCATACTTATTTGTAACTTGAGTTCATCCAATACCTTGTGCAGACAACTGCTTTCATTTCTTGGCTAAGCATCACCAATTAGTGGTCTGACTTAATAAAGAAATGTCAGGACTGAGAATATGTTATATGCAGAATTTTCCTGATTTTTGTAATTGCACAATGTTCCATTTTCAAGCTGTTGCAAAAAAAAGTTTTAACCTGAAACTTGAAAATAATGTGGGGTTTTTTTGAGTGGTGCTATCAGCTGGGCTCTCCTGATATACATTTTTTTGGGGAAAAAAAATAATAGCCATTACTAAGAATTATCAGTCCTGTTTTAAAGCATCATAGAATTACCTAAGCTGGAAGGAACCTTTCAGATCATCAAGTTCAGTCATCAACCCAATTCTGACAAGAGCCATCACTCAATTGTATCTTTAAGCACAATGTCTGCCCATGTCTTAAATACCTCCAGGGACTGCACACAGTACCTCAGTCACTTCCCTGGGCAGCCCATTCCAATGCTTAATAACTCTTTTAGTGTAAATCCTCAGTTCAGTAGGGTTTTGGACTAAAGTAGAAATGACAAAAAGCTGTGCAGTAGTTAAATTAAAATCTTTTTCAATTAAGGCAAATTTTTTTACATGCTCTCAAATTCACAGAATCCTCGTTGCCTTGACACTGCATGCTATTGCATTAATGCAGATCAAAACTAACATGATTGGAGTAATTTGGACAAGAGATTCATGTGACACAGCTCCTTTTATCTCTTCTCCCCCCCCTTTTTACCACCTGCCAGATTCGGGAATCAATCTCTATTTCAGATTTTCCTCACACTTGCCCAGCCATTTGTTCCAAGCCACTGTGACTCCCACTGCTTCTCAAGAAAGCAAAGGAAACAGTACTAACAAATAATAAAGAGCTGAGAATTGTAAGTAGCTCTGAATTTGATTGACAACCCATAATATCATATATTGTGTGGACAGAGAGAATGCACAAGGGTTTGAAGATTGACAGCTTTCAATGTAACTGGATGATTTCTGAGGATATCTGATATTCAGCTAAGTCATTTTAGGTCCAAGTAGGCCAGACATGAAGGAAGAAAACCATCTTGCTAAAGTCTGCCTCTGTCACAGCACTTAAAATTGGAAGGGGGAAGTAATTTGAAAACACCCTGAAAGTTGGAAAAGAATCACAGAATTTCCAAAAAGAAAACAAACTTCACATGTGAATACTTAAAAAATTTGGATCATGGAAATAGAGGAAGTCTGAGAATCTGGTGAGTAGGATACAGGGGTGAGTGTGGAGGGAACGTGGTATTGGAAGAGGATGAGGACTAGGGATGCAGTGAATGCACATGGTATGTGAGCATATTCTAATCACTGGCTGTTGCCAGTGCTGCAGGACAAAGCTGAGCTGCAGTTTTCCAGTTCTTTCTTCCTTTGGTGATTTTTTCTTTTTGGAGGCTTGAACTTGATTGAATTTTCTTAATTTCAAAGGCAGAGAATGACTTGAGCTTTGCACTTACACGGAATACAAGGTAATTGTGAGATTATTTATCCTACCAAAACATTTCTGCTCAGAACAAAGATTAACATTCATTCCTTAACATACTTTAATATGTTCCTTAATATGTCTCAATATCAGCAGGAAAAAATGATCAGATAAGAGGAATTTTTTTTTTCTCATAATGATTTACAGTCATGGAGAGCCATTGACAGGCTGAAGTGAGTCCAACACAGGCTGGAGCTCCCAACATACAAGATAATTTGAGAAAACAGGGTTTCTTGAGCCTAGAGAAGAGATGTCTCAAGAGAGGCCTTACTATTCTCTGTTTTAATAGGAGAATGAAAAGAATATAAGACTTTTCTTGGAGCTGTACAAGGATAGGGTAAGAGGCAGCAGATGAGAATTGAATTACAACATAGGAGTAAAATACTAGAATAAAAGGCTGGTCATAGCAAGGCTGGTCAAATTTGGAGCAGGGGCACAGAGAGGGAGTAGACTATCTATTGAGATGATGGAAACTTGAGTGGGCACAGCTGTGCTGTAACTGGACCTGCCACGAATGACAAGTGGGATCAGAGAATTTCAAAAGTCCTTCTGAAACTTTTGTAATTCTATTAGCCTATGAAAATTTCCTAGGTAGCTGTAGCTGTTGGTATAAGTTTGTTATGGCTGATCAGTTGAGACTAGTACACACACCCAGATTTGCTCTGCACTAAATGCTTGAACAGAATCCCCATTTTTTAATTCCAATGCAAAGTGTCAGAAGATTCACTCTGCCAGTCACTACTTGCCAGATTAATGATGGCACCTAGATANTTTTAATTCCAATGCAAAGTGTCACTACTTGTCAGATTAATGATGGCACCTAGATTGGGTGGGGTATGATTCTCTCAGACCTCCTGTATCTCCCTGCACCAGAGAGAAGTGGCTTCTCATTGTGCTACACCTGTTTAAGGAATAAACATTACAAAGGCTCCTGACACCATGTTTACTTCTAGGACTAAAGACATAATGCAAACACTACTGGAGTCAGTAAGTGTCTTTTTGATATTTTCCATGGTCTCCATGTGAGTATGAAAATTTGTAACTAAAAAAGTTAATGATCTTAACAGTTTTAAGCAGTTTTGGTCTCAACTGAAGCAGTGCAACATCACATATTGTTATTCTCTCAAGTATCATCACACAAATTATGTATATAGTGCAATAAAAGATTTTGTTTTACAAACCACTACTATGTTTTACAGTCATGAATAGATAGTTTTATGAATGCACAATAGTATATCTCTTCCAAGGTCCTGCTTTCCAGGACCTGTATTGGTTTAAGTTAGAAATGTAAAAACTCTGGAGTGGGGTAATGGAGATGTTAATTTACAGATATTGGAAACTATTGAGCTCATGCATGGATGTTAAAGGAGGGAAATAATACACTTTGCATCTGTAGAACAATAAACACTTTTGGCAGTGACTAATAGTCACTGATAGGTATGTATTTCAAGATTCAATGAAAACTACCTATGAGTAATTTTTAAGCTGACTGCTACAGCTAGTAAGCTTCTACACAAAAACCACTTTGAAATACTTTCTCATGAAGTATTTTTTCTTTTCCCTGACTAGTGTCAGGAGTAAATCTAAGTATCTTTTAGTAATCTGCTTCTGTAACTCTAGTCATGTGGGCTTTATTCAAGTCTATGTGGTGTTCTTTACATGCTCTTGACTTGAACAGCGCTTTGGAAAAACAGTCACTATCCAAACACAGATGTACCAAGAGAACTTAAGACACCAGAATCACTCACTGTAAGAAATGTAGCCCTACAGGCTACACTATGGAGTGGCTGTTGCATGGACCTTTCTGCCCAAACCTAAGTTCCTCTTCCTTTTGGGAAGGTGTGAACAGATCATCAGGAACAAATAAATGATAAATGCATAAATATGTAAAGACAATGGCAAAGTTATTTGCTTCAAAAATATTGTTGGAAGGCTTTAGAACAGCAGATCTCAAAGTGACTTCCATAAAATCGTAAAACAGCTTGGTAATAAAGACACAGAACAGCAGGAATGGGAATCATGGAATTATATGCAGCTTTATAGGTAATTCTGCAGATTCCAAAACTCTGTTCCATCAAAACACTGGCTCCTTCTTCTTTAACAAATCTTAGTCCTCCAGTCCTCCTCACAGGGCCATCACTCCAGTTAGTGACCCTCCTTGAAAATACTCCTGTTAGGCATTTCTTGTAGTTTTGGGGGAGGGTAGCAAAGCTGTATACAATTTACTAACTTCCTGGATAAACCAAAATCTGATTAACTAATGTTCAGAGTCTTTATTCTGTTACTGGCCTTCTTCACTCACCACAAGACCTTCACAATCCACTTCATGCCCAGTACAGCCTAAGCTACCACTGATAATTTCATTAGCAAACAATTCTTCCTTCTTAGTGAATGGCACCTCCAGGTGTGTGTCACCCCTGGTTGTTCCACATAGTATAAAGAAGTTATTCCTGATATCCTCCAGAAATCTTCTGGATACCTTGCTTCCCAACATTGCCCTTCCAGCATATGGCAGAGAAATTTTCTAATAGGTTCAAGCTAGAACTTCTTTAGAATCAGAGCTGCTGTCACTGGCCAAAGATCTACTTTGAGTGCAGCCTCTTAGACTGCAAGCTCTCTATTATGTGTACCTGATTGTATTTGCTTGTACATCTCTAGCAAAAGAGGACTACAGACTATGGCAAGGGGTCCTAAATGCAATCATAAGGTAACCATATGATACTCCAAAAGATTTTCTCTTTTATTATCTAAATAAATGTCAGTCTTCAACCACTCATCAGTTTCCTTTGGAGGAGCTGATCAGAAACAACCCAAACTTCTTATTCACACGTCATCATGAATGAGAAAAAAAGCCAGAAGTGAGCTAGGAAGTTACTGACAAACCCTGAGCATTTGTCTCTTTTGCTGTGCTAAAGTAAATGAACTCAGGGACCTTCCACTACTGAGGACTGTAAAGGGGATGCTGGTGCAATATGTCTGGTTTGGTGAGATCCTTCGTAGGGCAGTCAGTGTAGCTTGCTTTGAGAGGGATCTTTGATTCACACTTCACTGGTGGTCATGAGTCAGTCTCCTGACTTGATATAAACACTATTCTTAATTTCAGGATATTAAGCCTATCAGGAAATAATAGTCTCTTT
>VZTY01006539.1:88443-128990 GCA_013400935.1 Turnix velox | reverse complement strand
TTTTTTTTTTTTTTCTTGAGAAGGAGTTGCTTTGATCAGTAACCAGATGCTGGAACAGATTTGATTTAAAGTTTTCATGATATCAAGGATTGATAATCTGAGCTTTCTTGCTGCTGTCAAGAATATTTCCCAGTCAGCAAGTTGTGTCTGCAAGCTGTTACCAGCTGGTGATAGCTCTGAATTTGCTGTGGGAGGAACAGGACTTTGGCAAGCTTCCTTACAATATGAAAATGTGGTTATGTGGCAACAGGAATATCAAACAGTGGCTGTACGTCTCCACTCAGTGCTGAGGATGTGAGCCACTGTGGAGGCAAGGAGCGAGCAAGCAGGAAGAGTCAGGTATTGCGGTGAAAGCAGAAGACTACAGGGAGAAGCTGGGAATGGGATGAGAAGGGGAGTCAAGGAGCAGAAGAGGATTTAAGTGGAAAGGTAGACAGGAACCAATCATGGGAGACAGCTGGATTTGCAGGAAGAAAGGAGAGCTCTCCATTTGCTCAGTACCAGATCTGCAGCAGAGTTGGCCATCCTTCAGGCTCCATGCAGGGCTGAATCTTAGCTGAAGAGGAACTCCCAGCAAAGGGACTGATCCTCTACTCTTGTGTGCCTACATGAACAGGGTTCTCTGTACTCCACAGATTGTTTTATTCATTGTTGGAGTAGTGATGGCATAATTTATCTCTGACTCTTCCACACAGCAGCACACAGAGCTGGGCCTAGGCCACCCACAAAGCTACATTCACTTTGAGCCATAACACCAAGCTGTCTGAAGAGGCACATCTTGCTCTGATGATGAGTTGCCACTGTGGATGCTTAAGAAGAATTAATTTGGGGGCTGCAGAATTAACTGTGCTGTGCTGCCCTCATGCAAGCTGGTCAATGAGGAAAAGGTGATGGAAGGAGCAACAAGAAACCCCTATTTCCTTTGAGTCAGACATGCAGGAGTTTCTCTCTTTCAGTACTAAGAAAGAGGTAATAGGAGTTCTGCAGTCTAGGGGAGGGAACCTCAATTTTCATAGCAGCAAAAGCTTTCATGGGATAATATAATAGTAATATACTGTAAGTTAGTTAATATCCCCAGCAGTTAAGAAAAAAATAGGAAGTTCTTGGTAAAAGTATTATTTGATGATTCTGTGTGATGTTGATGTGTGATAGCTTTAGACAAACTGCTAGCAGAGAAACACCTTCCTGGCACTCCCTAAGAAGCAAGTCTTAGATCTCTTTAGGATATTAATAGAGAGTAGATTCACCTTTTGATGATTTGTAGATTCACCTTTTACCTACACAACTTTGCCCATATTGTCAAATCCATTTAAAATCTAATCTTCCTTTGGGGATATTTAATGAAAATCTCAGTCCGATCATAGTCTAGTTTCAAATTTAGTTTGGGAGATTGTTGCTTTTCAGACTTTCCCTTAATTTCAAAAGGATTTAGACATTCTGTGTGGAAAACTTTCAGAAGCATTTCCTCTCTCCCATCAAATAATTTCCTAATTCATACAGATTTTGCTTACTTTGACATTGGGCAATATCTCAGCTGCAGGATCTGCAGGTAAAATACAACCAGCAGAATGAAAAGCATTCCATGCTATGGGCAGGAAAAATTTTTTAAAGAATTTATCATTTGTTGCACTTGTGTGGCTCACATAAGATAAAGGGAAGGAAAAGCCCCCAACTTCTAATTTTGTGTTTAATCTGGTATGTTTTCTAAGGGGAAAGAGCAAGGAATTGGGGAAAGAATGAATGGAAGTAGGGAAAGAAGGAGGAAAAGGAGCTATAAAACATTTTCTAATCTACAGAGAGAAGTGCAGGTCTGACAGCTAAAAGCACACTGGAGGGATTTCAGGCCAGGTCCCAGATTCCCTTTTTGTTTGAACATTTTGTAAACAGTCATGTGGAGTCTTCAGCATAGCAAGAGGTGATGGATGGGCACTGAAGACAATAAGTGCTTTAAGTGTCAATAGCGCTTTTGAAGAAAAGATATAGGCATCAAGGGAAAGGCAAGATGGACCTTTTAAGAAGATTTAGATGTCACCTGATGGAGTCGAGCCAGGTATAAATCCTGTCAGCCAATACCAGTGCCATTCACCCTGGTTCCACTCTATCTAGCTCTTTGATGAATGTATAGGAAGAGTTAAATACCTGTAGAGGGATATTCTGGGGCTAGGTCACCTGTGTTGGGAGCTACAGAATCAGCCACAAGCTGAATAAATAGACCCAAAATCTTCATTTTACACTCAGTTCAGGCAGCCTGGGAGGGAGCTCTGACAGCCAGTCCTGGCACTTGCCCCACGTCTGTAGTTTGATTTTCTCTGTTTCACCGTTGTGTGCTACTCTTATTCTTGCCTTTGCTGATGGCTTTTCTTCTCCAACCTCTTGACCAGACATCAGGTCTCTAGGGGGTGACAGTAGCACAGAGACAGGCACATTCACCGCATATCAGAAATCCAGAGATCCGAAATATTCTCTTTAAGATGCCTGTTCTGCTTTTCATTTTTCCTTTGAAATCTTCTATCTGCTCCAGATATTTGGCTGGCCTAAGCTCAAAGAAGACAAAAAGAAACAAAAATTCAATCAAAGCAACTTAAAGACCCGTTCAAAGCAGTTTGCTGTGGAAGGTTTGTGTAATGCAGTGCTAATTCTATGCTTTCCTCACACGGAGCATCAAAAGCAACAGTATATTCTTTATCTTTTCTGTGCCATCAAAGCAACTGAGATAAGAAGGAAGAGCCACCCTCTGCCTTTATTTACACCACAGTGAGTTCATGGTAGCCTGAAGAGTCTATTAAAAAGGGATCTATTAAAAATTATCTCTATTCCAAGCAGGTATCAACAGGGTTTAGACTTGCCAGACACGGAGATTTTGGAGGATTAGGGTGGAAGCATAATTCACTTTGTAACTGTATTAAATTAGGTAACATTTATATTGTACTAACATGCCTAAATTGGTTAGAAATAGGATTTGAGACATGGATAAACTTCTTGCTTAGGCTAATATATTGATAGAAAACTGTGCTAGTGTGGTACAGGTCATTTTCCGGTAACATTGTAGGCCAATATAAACAATTTTCTACCAGTACCCTGGGATATTTTTATGTGCTACTTTTTTAATTGTATCACTGTAGTTAAAGTGGCCAAAATATCAAATACAGACAAGCCCTTTTGGAGGGAACCCAAAGTGCTGCCAAGCAGGAATTTGTAATGCTCAAATAAACTCTACATAAGCAAAGTGCTCAAAGCCTTTCAGTCAATAAATTTCAACTATACTGGCTCATAGACTGCCAGCCAATGGACCAGTTGTACAGAGGCAACTAGGGGCCTAAATGTGGAGATGTAACTAGTATAGTCTAGAGAACTGCCTAACAGTCTAGGTGTCCAAGTCCCATCAGCTTTCACCAAGTGTGTGTCATTAGACACCTGACTACCTTCGTTTTACTGCCTAAAAGCAGTAATTTCAAGAACAGACTACACTAATGGTCTGGTTGAAGTATTTTACATTCCTAATTCTCATAACTGAAAGCATTCTGAAGTTAAATACAAACATCCTTTGAAGACATCTGAGATTTGAAACATATATATATATATGTATCGAAATCATCACAGCTTTTTGGAAATCAGTGGAAGTGTAGCTACAGGGTCAGAGGAAGATGTAAAAAGGATGCTCAGGTCAAGTCACAGATGTTCACAGAAGACTCTACCATTCAGGTCTCACCTCCTGCTCTGAGTTTTCCTCTCTTCCATGCTGCAGCACCTTCAAGTCAAACCTAACCAGTCAGTCTGGGAGTTGAATTCTCCATGTTAACAAATCTCACAGTTGTTCAGTTTTTGTTCAGGAGACCTAACCTGTGCTACCTCACAGAAGAGCATATTAAAGGTCTCCTCAGTTGCATAGAAAATAGAAGGATCCTTCACTGGCAGCCTGTTTCCTTGTGGCAAGGATTGATAAACCAAACATAACCTGGTGCATGTAACACAGATGAAGTGAATAAAGCAAGAAAATATTGAGTTTGTAATAGGAAAGAAAGGGAGGTGTGTGGACAATATAGACTCTCAAGGCCCCTTCTTATCCTACTTACAAGGATTCTCCACTGTGGGAAGGAAATGCTGGCACACACAAGGACAAGCCTTCTACTATATTTGTTGGCTGAGTTTGAGAAACCTCTGTTCCCTTCTCCATAACAGCTCATGTAGTACTGACAGCAGTGCTGTGGTTCTCATGTCCCAGCTGTATTCTGGCATTAGAGGTCACAGTGACTATTAAACACGGAAGGTTCAAACCAAAATGCTTGCTTGAGCTTTTTTTTCTAACTGCAGGAGCTAGATCCTAAGGACAACTTTTTCCCACCTATCATGTCATGTTTTGCCTTGGGGAAAATGTCCTAAAATAAGATAATTCCAGATAAAATGTACCCCTTTTTATTCCTACCTGATGTTTTCATTTGCAGTTTCCCAAATAGTTGTGTGCTCCAAGCAAAATCAGTGCCTATAGTCAGTGAAGTCACTATTAGTGAAGCTCTGCAGGAAGATATTCAAAATAAAGCTCTTTTGAGAGACTTTCAAAGTGCACTGTTGTAAGAGCTCTTTCTGGTAATGGTATAGCAAGAGTACAGCTTGCCATTGCTGGGTATCTCTGAAATAGAACAGACCCACTCTTCCACTCTCATCTCCTCGTAAAGCTGGTGTCAGACTGCTGAGATAAAATACAGTAGTTCCCTTCTCATGAGATCACTCTGTATTGCAGGCCTGCATGTTACAGGGAGCATGTACATTAGCATTTTGTGTTGTAACAGATTTTTACTTTTGAAGCAAATCCTGTCATTTCCTCATACTGCACTTTGGTTCCCGTTGTGCAGCAACCTCAGACAAAGTGACCATTCTTTTGAGCTGTCCTGGAATGATCTTCTCTAACTATTATGGGTGCTTCAGGGACAAACCAGGGCTAATGTCAAATAACTCTCCAAAAAGCAGTCAGTGTGGGTGTCAGAGCCACAACATCCAGTGTTTCATTCTGCAAGTCTGTTCCTATTGAACACTAATCCATGCCAATATAGATCTTGCTCTTCTAGGGCTCCACTGCATCTCTCTTCCTTTTCTTACTCTTATGATTTCTGTTTGTCACACTGTCTACATTTTAAAATCTGCTAAATAACAGCTGTTAGTTAAACAAAGGCTGTGGAGTGACAATTACCCCTGGCTTATTTTCTTTGCTGTAAAATTTTCAGCTAATTTTTTTACCATTTTACCCTAAAATAATTTTGTTATATTAGAACACTTAAATCTTTTCCATTATAGTTTTGAAGTACATGTTAGTTTCCAGATAAGTCTGTGCCTTCAAATAACTCAATTACAACTCTAACTTTGCATAATAATTTGTATTAAGCATGCAAAGACATCTAGTATATGTGAAATGCTGTATATACTCAGGAGACTAAAATTACTTCTCTTAATAGGGGGGTTTAGGCAACATTTGAATGCTTCCCCATCCCATGTATCTGTAATATTGGATGACCCACAATTTTAAGCCAATTAAGCAGAATACAAGGTTTATCTATATTTTATGGGAAATACTGTTTGCAGATACATGGGGCAAATTTTAAAGTATATTCAGTAACATAAAGAAAATTAAAGATATTTTGAAAAAATTCATCCCGTTTATCCTTTGGCAATTAAAATTAGGAATCAGAGTTTTCTATAGGAAAAAAGAACTAGTGTTTCCTAGTGGTACTTCAGCCATGTCAAGGCTGAAGCACCTACCAGAGATGCTTGTGTTTCCTAGTTAAGCACTTTGATGCCCAGAGTGGCCTGTTTACTGTGAAAAAGAAAAATCCATTATGGAGTTGCACAAGAAAGAAATTAAATATTTGTCATTTCTTATACAACATTTTCTCTTTTTCTGTGGCAGTGAGGATAATAAAGTTGTTATGACAGATCTGTATTCAGTTTACTGCAACTTTGGCAATGGATATTGAGGAATCAAGTAAAAATTGTTGGGAGATATTTAAAAATCTTTATATTAATGGATTCCTCAAGAAGTGACCTTATGTGTTAATTACTTCTAAACAGAAGTCAGCACTGCACCTTTGGAAATACTGTCTATGAAAGAATGGGAGAAGAGCTACTAAAACACATAGTCCTCTGGGAAGACTTGGATATTAATGGAAATACTGCTTTCATGCTGCAGGCAAGGGGCTGTGTACCAGGGTTCAGGTCTCCAGAACTACTAGAGACTTTTGTGTGACCTTGGAAAAACTATTTGTACTTGATCTTTGAAGCATGTAGATAACTAACCATTACTGAAGACTTTGACTTGAATCTATGGTATTTCAGCTACATTTGTGTAAAGTATAAGTAACACTTCTCTACATGAGAGGGGTATTTTATGTTGTTCCATTCCAAAGTAGAAAGGGCAGTAATATTTAGGACAGGGAATCACTTGTTACATTGTGATTGTGATATTTTGACTTCACAGCTGACAGACATAGTCAAAGTCTGTGGGAAACTTGACTGTGCCTGCCAGCATTTTCTTGAGTTGAACCTCAGTTGCAGTAGCATTATCTGAATAAGCAGACACTTATTTGTTGGCATTAAAAACTACCATGATTTAAAAACTCAAGTTTTCCTCAAGACCACCAAGACAGTGGGATCTACATGAGGCCTAATTACTGATGGTCTGACATACACAATTGTGCAACAGCCTCTCAGCAAGGTTAGCCAAACCTCATGCTTTTGTATATGTTTCAAACAGTGCCAGAGATTCTCCTTCCAAGTCCAAGTTTGGACCCCTCTTTATTTTGCAGGGTTTCTGTGCTTAAGAATCTGAACAAAGGCCACCAGAATCTTGAAGTCCGGAAATTAAGTCCAGTGTAAACAACAGATGAGAGTCAAGCTCCCTCACATTGGACTGTTACTGGCACAGAAGCGTCATAGTGGTTGTAAAAATGCAGCCCTTGGTCAATGCTCTCATTTCTTTATTGCAGTGCTTTGCTAAGGGTAGGCCTGCCACGATTTTTAGAGCCAAGCTCATACCTGTGATCATAGACAGAGTTTCGAAGATCTCCCAATTTCTGTAAAATGAGAATTGAATTTTTGCTCCTCACTGTCTGTGAAATATAACCTGAAGAAAAGCTGACATGTTAAAGTTAGCAAAATGTTGTCTATCCATTAGTAGATTCTTCAACTACCCACTTCCTTTCCTTTTATTTATCCTCTTTCCAAAAATAAATTTTAAAAATCAATAATATAAAGCATTTACCCGTTCTGGAAAGTTTTGACTCACTTTTGACAGATGAGCCAGGCTTTTGCATCACTTTCACAGCAGACTGGCACTATGGCATCTTGACAGATTACTAATGAGCTGACAAAATGCAGTGCAATGCCTCATTAGGGCGAAGCACCCTGCTCTCTATTGCAAATCACACAGTGTTTAATGGAGCACTCCTCCCAGGCACTTCTACCCTTCCCACTATTCCCAGAACTGCATACGCATTTATCTTCTTGTCTCTGATTTGTATTTTCCTTTTCCCCAGTGCATTTAAAATGGCCTTCTCCTACTCTCTACAGTGCAATGTCTGTACTACCAGAAACGTAGAAGTTACTCTTTTCACTTTTAACGAAGGTCTCTACAAGTACCTGAAAGAATCTTGTAGCCAGGCAGGGGTCAGTCTTTTCTCTCAGGTAACAGGTGATAGGAAAGAGGAAATGCTCTCAAGTTGTGCCAGGGGAGGAATAGACAGGATATTTGGAAATTCTTTTACACTGAAAAGGTTACTGAGAATTGAAACAGACTGCCCAGGGAAGTGGTTGAGGCACCATGCCTGGAGGTATTTAAGAGATTGTTAGACATAGTGTTTAGAGAAGTGATTTAGTAGTCATTCTTGTCACGGTTAGGTTGGTAGCTGGTAGGTTATATGAAAAGTCTCCCTCCAGAATAGGTGATTCTATGATTCTAAAGTTTAAATTTTGAATTCTCATATCTTATAATGGAAGGTTTCATTTTCTTCTACCTTAAGCTGCCATGGGATTTATTCTCAGTTTGGAGTCTGTGATGACAAAAATGGCACAGGAGGCAATGAGCAGTTTGACATGGCTGTGTCATTATTTCTATCTGTTTCTTTTGCTGCCTTTGTGCAAAATCAATACATGACTCTATACATCTTGTTTTGTACCACAGGCCCTTGAAGAAGTTTTTCCTTCACCTTTCCCCCTCTCAAAGGAAAAAGGTAATGCAATGAACTCATGTAAATAATGACTATTTTTGTTGATAGAACAAATTTCCATCAACGCAAAGAGCTTTGAAGCTGACATCAGAAGGACAAAGCTGAGTTCACAGCACTCTTACTGTATATTAGTATGTTATCTTTGCTCAGAATAACTATTATTCCCAGTCTGTGCTAGTGCTGCCAGGCAATAAAGAAATAAAGTGGCACAAGTTCTCTAAGACCATTACCAGGTAAATATACCTCTATTTGAATTCATGGAATATTTCAGGAGACATCAGTGCGATGGCAGTAAGAGAGAAACATGAAAAGTCTAGTTGCAGATCTAGCTGGGATTAAGTAAGAAAAACTCAGTTATTCCTCCTAAAGTGGAGCACAAGGACTACAGTTCACTAAACGTTGCCACGTGTTCTACAGCTATTACATTTTGACACAACTGAGGAGCATAATGGAGCTGAACACAAACTAAGACTGGTATACCTTTGTATTTGCTCAAGGAATAAGAATGAAGGCTATTCAAAACATTTGTATCAAAACAGTGTGCCAGAAGATTGCACCTGACAGAAGGAAATACAAACATCAGTGCTGATAGTAGATGCTTTTGTATTTTTCTGTGTTCTTTCTTCTTTTCAAGCTCTATTTTCCTGTTTTGGCTGAAAACCCCAATTGTTTCAGTTAAAGAACTATGCAAATTAAGACAAACGTGAACATAGGTGTTGCATTAGCTTTCACTTAGCCAGCTATCATCAGGGTTTTCTTTGCAGAAGCATCTGTACACTTTTAACCCTCTTATCAATGTAGCGAGCTGAACTGATTTCTATAGGTATTTAGTTCTCACAAAAGCTTTGCTGAGGATTGGCAGATTATTAGTGACATTTAGCCCACAACTGAGGTCTGAAATCCTCATCTACAACCTCCTAGTACAAAAAGATAGGTCTTTGATTGTTCTTTCCCCCTCCAGCACTCTTTGCTTTGTCAGTCAGCTCCAGTATATGCTTGGGTGACAACTGCACATTTTTGGACAATCTTAGCACTAAGTCTGGCATTCCCTCGTGACATTTACAGAACACCTGAGCTGTCAGCACACAAGCTCCTGATCTCAGAATCCCACATACTCCAACAGAACTCTATATAGATGCAGAAGTTTGTCCTAAAAGTCATCATAATTATTAACAGAGAATGTCATAAAAGAAGTCTCAGTCAATACTCCATTTTGTCAATACTCTGTAGTTACTAAGAGGAGCTTATGATGTAGAAGTTGCTCTCTTCAGCTCTGTTACCACAGTGCAACATTGCTGTTACTGTTATCAGGCATAGCATAGATTTTGCTGCAATGCAAAACCAGTGACCCAGACCCCTTAAATGCTGTACACATTGCTGTACACACTGCTACCTCAGACCAACAGCAATGTGATAGCAGTAGAGACCACCAGTGGCAGCCACTGGAATCATACCTTTGCACTGCCAAGGTCTGACTTGGTTGAGCATGCCATGGCTTCTTTCATTATATGTTAATGGCAGGGATGGAAAACCTGAGGTAAGAAACGGCTGATGTAGACTAAGCATCAGGCTGTTCTTCCAAGAGCACAAAAGAGCAGTGGTGCAAACAAATATTAGTGAATATATGACCAGCGATTTACTGAAGCTATGGAGAAGCAGATGTGCTTCCTAGATTGCCTCCATGAAACTGGATGAGGATATAGCATGAAGGGAAAAATATTCAGTTAATTGAATTAATTGAGTTAATTTCTTTCACCGAGAGAGAGTCCATGAGGAAAGACTGTACAGCATGTGTCACCCTGCAGGCAGGCTTTTTAGCACAGGTTCACAATTGGTGGCTGATCTCTCTAACTCTTCTCTGTGACCTGATAGATTAAGTGAAGCTCATCAAAAGACTAAAGCATTCAAAGGTCTGTTGGGAGGAAAGAGATGAAAAGATGTCATGGTAGGCCCATCAACCCTGTCTTTGTCTTCATGGTAACACAAGAAAGAAATCAACTGTGTCAGATTGAGATGGCTAAAACCCCTTATTTCATTGTGACTTTCTGTTTCCAGAGCATGGGTTGTACTTCTTGTAACAGCTCTCCCGTAGCTTTGCCCTCAAGTAAGCCACACAGCTGCATACATTACATCATTGTCCACAGACAAGCAAGATTCTCCATGCTCTAATTGTATATTTTTAAGAAATCCACCAATGCCTCATCAAGAGAGCAGAGCAAATATTTGATACGTAAGACCCATTTCCAAAAAATTGACTCACATGGTGTTATGCCTCTTCAGAGAGGGCAAAATGTTCAGACATGAAATAACGAAGCAGTTCCTGTAACTAGTAGAACATGCCCTAAATGATCCTGGGCTAATGAGGTTACTAGATATGGGTGGAGATCAGCATAAAACTGGGAATGAAGGGACAGAAGAAGACTGGTTAAGGGGAGGGAGATGTGAAAAGTACATCACTGGGGTGGGTGGAAAAGGGCAGAGGAAGGCACCTTCTCACTCCACCTTATCATGCCTTCTGTATTTCTCATATTTAGCATTCAAGTATGCATCTGATTTAATGACTGGACTATCTAGCCACTTAACTCATGGATCTCTGTACCTTGTCCCCAGAGTTTTATGCCTCTGGGGAGGCATCACTTTAATTCCTGTTGCCAAGCCTCAGAGTTCCTGCCAGCAGGATCAACGTTTCTAGATGGATGCTTCTATCCATTCTGCTGCTGCTCAGCAGTGAAGGGAAACCTGCCTTTCCCTGGCAAGGTTTCAGAGACAAATGGGAGGCTTGGTTCATTCCAGCTTTACCTGGTTAGAGAAAATTACACTCTGTGCTTCTATAAAAAACACGTGGACAACTGGATGTGCTCTTTCCTTTTCCTCTCTAACCCCTAAGTTCAGTCTCACCCAAAGCTCACCAGACTGGCTTCCCTGAATATTGAATCAGTGGTGAAAGCTTGGGGCTGAAAACCTTTAGTCTTTTTCTGATTATTAATCAGTGCTACACATGGCACAAATTTTCTCAAGGAAGATCTCCATGTTTATTTCCTGTACAGCTGGTCACTTAAGCTGGAACAGTTTCCCAAAGGTAACAGCAGATGTGTCTTTGCAAGAGTTTGGAGTAACATCTCTAACATGACAGTTTCATCTTCAAGGAAGCAAATCCTCTTTTAACAGTTTTAGTTTAGAAAAAAAAAAAAAACCAAACACCAAAAACCCAAAAAACCGAAACCACTTCAACTGGATACTGAGTTAAGTTGCTTTTTCTCTAGCCTAGTCAGCTCCGAGAGTGGTTAACTCATTCACTTCTTTGATGCCTTTTAGGCTGAGGTTTGTTATTTCTTTGTGTTGTTAATCAGCTGATAACACAGGCAAGGAGTTTTGAGTGCCTGGGACTGCATTTCTCATATGTTTGCTAGAGATAAAGTATGTACAGCTTCTGCTGAGCCACAGCAAGAAAGCCTCTGAGCAAGTAAGGAAATCCAATCAGTTCCACAAACACAAGGTGCAAGACTTCCTTTTGTGCAGGGCTCTGGTATGTTAGTGCCATTATGCAGGAAAATACAGTGGTCAAATGGTTAAGATGTCTGCCTTAAGAAAATATTTATTAGTTGAGGTACAGTTACTGAAGTTATACCTGAGTAAAACCCCAGTATTCTTCCCCAAAGAAGAGTTCATAACACACAGCCTAACTTAGGAAATTATATCTACTGATAGCAGTGACAGTTCTTAGCAAACATTGACAGGCGTTCATTTTTCTCAGGCAACATAGATTGGCTGCACTGGTTACAAGGCTGCTTCTGTGAGCCAAAGAAGGTGTTTCACTTTTCCCATTATCATAACAATTTTTAAATAAATGCTTTGGTAGCAGCCAGTGTCTTCCTCCTCTCTCTTACACGTCTCAAGCACTGTCTGGACAGAGTTCAGCACCTTCCCAAAATGCACACCTGTAAACCACAGGCATGCATAATATCAAAAAGTAGTAGCCCAAGGTTAATTTGCTCTCATCCACTTCTTCAAGTAAAAGATTTATACTTCACAGTGCACATTTTTATGGTATTTAGCCATTAGAGAAAGAAAATCTGGAAGAGTTTCCTCTTAAGTGTCTCTAATTCCCCCGGCAAGTTATCACTGACATTCCAACTTGAAAGCTTACACAACTGTTTTACTGTAGTTTTTGGAAATAAACCCTTATGCATCACAGCTTTTGCTAAAGTAAAATTAATATCCTCTGTTTAGTCTGAATTCATTGACATGATGCCTGGAGTGACTTAGGAAAGTTATCAGCATTTATAGAACAAAGATAGCATTAATTCTGATGAGGAAAATGACTGTGTTGAGAAAGAGAGTGTGAGAGGTGCAAAACATTGTGACTCTCACTGTCCACAAGTCAAGATCTGTCACATGCAAACTGGGGCCCAGAAAGTGGAGAAGAGATAACATATAATAGCTCAGAGAGTAAAGAATCTGACCCAAACTCCTTGGCTGCCCTTGAAAATCTGTGTATTTCTGTCAAGGCAGTTCAGATGACAGCAGTATACTTTGAGCTGTTAATAATTACAGGGCAAAATTCCATTGTTCATTCATCCTGATGTTAAAATGAAATTAATCCATCAAAATTCAGCTAGATTCCCTCTTCTCACCATTGGGCAGACGAAGAACAGCTCCTTTGTGAACGGTGTAGATGTACACACCCAAATACTATGTTCAACCCCACCTACTCAGGGTGAAGGAAAGGAAAAAATTGTTTGGCGTATTCAATAATACCCTGTTTGGTGTATTCAATAAATCTATTAAATGTTTTGATCAAGATTTTGAAAAGTATAAATGTAACTCAAGAATTTTCATTGCAGAGATTGTAGTCTCACTGTTGGCTGGGCCCATGCTGAGAAATGGATCTTTGCTACAAATTCAGAAGCAAAAGAACTTCCCATTCCCAGAACTGGAAAAATGTTTGAAAGAGATGGACTAAGTGTTGCTAATACTTAAGTAGTTTAGAGTTGAAAGTCTTCGTGTTTAAACAGTGTTCAGGAAGGGGGTAAAAGATATTATGATTGAAGTTGGGAGCAGTTTATCTTGAAGGAAAATTGTATAGATTAGAGGACACTTATACCTGTCTTGGACCCAAAACTTCATCACTATTCCTATAATAAATATTTCCATAAGAGAGTCATGTCAAAGTGATGAGTTATGTTTCTTTGGAATAAAAGAATAGTAAAACAGTAACTATACAGAACAGCCCACCTACTGAGGGAAAATTGTCTCACAGACAGCAGCTATGAGACAACACGTCTTAATGTCTCTGCATTTAGACAGGTTGACTCACAAGAATGTCATAATTATTTATTAGTAAAATTGACAGAAAAAAGGGAATGAATTAATATGTCACATAGATAACTCACCAACAAAGTGGACTACTTGATTGTCTTTTGCTGGAATCAGAGCGATAACAATTTGCCAGGTTAGCATGTGGATTTATAACTGGAAAAGTATTGAAGTCTCAAAGAAAACTGGTTAAAAGCATTCCTCAGCCTTTGGAAGAGTTGATAAAGAAGACCACAATGAGTTTTACAGCTCAAAAAGGAAAGCAAGTTTGATGGAAAAATTTAATCATTTGTACCCCATGTGAGTAGGTCATAAGATTTATCCATCATTAAGATTTGGCATTATAATTAATAAAACAGTTGGGGGACATATCTCAGCTGTCAGTAAGACATTGTACAAATGTTGCTTTCTATATCCCAAAATAATGATTATCAAGCATCATGTTGTTCACTATCAATAGTTTACAATTACATTTGTAGGGATGATAATATATAAAGTTTTCTTCTCTTTAGCTGTGTTAAATAAGTCTGTAATTACCAAATTATGAATTTGTAACAAAAATTAGTGCTGGTATTAAACATTAATTGGTAATAATAAAGCCCATTTTATGTTTACAGCTATCAGCATACTATAACATTGATAAAGCAAAGCTCTATAAAGCTAGATTTATTCATCCATTCAGAACTTTCATTCCTTTTGCAGTGCCTGAGGAAGAGGTTCAAGAGGACAAATACATGAGAAGTGCATGGGCCCAAGAAAAAGCAGAAAGTTGGAAGATGGCAACTGAAGAGCATCAAGGATCTTGCTGTTCCTAGTAGTAGCAGAGGTTGGTCTTCCTCTGGGTGATGACTACCAGACCATCATCAAATATGTTATAAATAGTAATGAGACATGTATGGATGTTTGTAGCCATAATGTAGTTTGTCTGTTTAGTCATATGCTGATAACACATTTCTTTGCATTTTGGCAAAACACTTGCTATTCACTATCAAATTTGGGCATTTAATTTTATTTTTTCGAGACAAAAAACCCAGTAAGATTGTACTTGTAATGCCCCATAGAGCAATAAATTCTCCATTTCATTTTAGAACTTACTCTAAGATTCAGTCGGTCAGTCTTCTCATGAGTGGTTTGCTGTCATGACATGTTTCTGTTCTTCTGCATTCATCCTGGCATAGCTTTTCTATTCAGTCTTTGCTGTCAGCATGAAAACCAGCTTGCAGTTCATGGTCATTACTTTGCATAGTGCTAAGTTTTACCTAGATTTCCTGCATGAAGTGTGCAAACAGGCTTCCCTTGCTGTACTGCTTTGCCAGAGCAGAGTCTGTTTATTTCCCTAACTGTAGTCTGCATACATAACTTGCTTCTCAAAGATTTACTGAGATCTCCAGATGCTCTTTCTTCACTGTTTTAATTACAAGCTGAGTTCACATAAGTAAGCAGAGTCTTCAAGCCACTTTGTGAAATTAGCAATTTTCTTTCAACACCTTCAGAGAGTCACACTCCCTTTATTTCGCTCTTTCTTCATGAAAGGCTGTAGAACTGTCACTTATTTCAGATAGAGATTTTTATTTTTCTTATGATGATGATGATGATTATATGAATTGTGGGAGACTAGCAACTGCAGTTATAATTCAAATCCATTTTGTTCATCCCTGTGAGGGAACAAAAAAGAGCAGTTACGAAAACCTTGTAGTAGAAGCTAAATTGCGTGAAAAAGGATCAAGTCATGGGAGCTTAAGATGATGTGTGTTATGACAGCAACAGTACCTGCCCAAATGTGTAAATTTAAATATGGCAAAAGAAAGGCAAATTATAAACTGTCGTTTGTTCACTATATATATTAGTCCACTATATATATTAATTACAAGTATGTGCATAAACATTTACTGCCCATCAGATTCACCTGAGGGAATCTATTATTCTGTGATAACAAGATCTCTCAGACATTTCAGCTAGGTGTTTCATCTGCTTTTTCTGATGAGACGTGCCAATCTTGAGATGAGTGTCTCCATACTGTATATTACAACTTATAAACATTCAAATGTTTTGCAAAGATCATTAACATATCAATTAAGCTCTGAAGAAGAGTTATTTAATAGGTATGAACTCAAATAGAATTTTGAGTCAATACAGTTAGCCTTCAAAACTCATACAGGTAACACTTCTCATGGCAATATAAAAGTATTTTTAAAAAACACACTGCATTACAACCATGCATATAAACACAAAATGCATGTGGTAATGGTGTTGTCATTTCAATGGTGCCTGACACATTTAGAAATAACTCAACTTTTAAAGGAGGCACAAGCCTAAAAGGGGATTGCTGGAGCTTAGCTCAGGAAAGGATAAGCAGGACTATACATTTGAAAATCAAAGATAACCATAGGTGGGCAATACAGGGAAATATGGTATCTGTGGCCTAAATAATGGTCACTAGCAGCCAAGTCACTCAGCCTCCTTGTATGGAGCTGAGAAGCAAAACTCTGGAGCAAAAGGGGGCAAAAGGAGGCAAAGTAGGATGGCATCACCCAGATAATCAGGCTGAACTTGATATGGGAGACAAGAGCAATATAACAGCATTCTTGGTCTGAAAAGAGAAAAGCAGAACTTCTGCAGGAAATGGCAAAGTTTGGGGAGCAGAGATAACCTTTCTGATAAATCTTTGTTTATACTTTGAGGTGGTCCTAATGCTACTTTTGAAGCCATTTTGTTCTGCAGACCAGTTTGTTTTTCCCAGGCTCCCTCTTTCCCTGGACTGCCTTTCAGAAGACAATGCAAAGCAAAAACAAACAGCAATTAAGTTCAGACAACACTAAATGTCTGACCTGAATCCACAAAGACAAGGTATCTTTCGAGCTGAAGCTGGAAACTTCATCCCTAAGTCAATTGTCTCACTGCTGCTGCAAATGCCTCAGCTAAGATCATCTAACAGACTTAGACCACAGGTAATTGTGTAAAGAAAAGAAGGTATCCCAAGGATGTTGTCTGAACTTTAACTCCACACATTCTGGCTTCTGTTGGCTTACAATAATATGATATTTCCTGTGCTCATTGCATGATCCTGAAAGGACAGATAATAACACAATCTTTTCCTTGTTCAACAAACAAACTGTAATACCCAGCTTTGTGAATTGAAAAACATCCATCTTTCAGGTGTTAACAGTTCAAATAAAAGGTCAGGTCTTAAAAGGTGAGCTTATATTGATCTGTTGGCTGTAATTTGCATAGATACAATGCTAGGGAGACTTTTCTGTACCTACAGGAAAGGAGTTTACATCAAAGAGCATTGAAAGGTGTTCTGTGAGTTCACAGAGCAAGAAACCCCCTTGGTCCAGATATCTGAATGGAAATCTCATGAAAACAGGCTCTTCCATAATATTTCCAGTCATTTCTAATCCTAGCTGGCTCAGAAACATCAGAGTGATAACATTTTTCAAGTTATTTCAGTAGCACTGGTTTTGGTCAAACCCAGGATGTCTGCAAACTTCACAAACAGAAGTCTGACAGGGGAAGCCTCAGAAATGAGGCTTACTTCTGATTTAGTAAAATGTTTTATAATATTAATAAAGATTCTTTGTCCTTTCATCCCTGAGTCCTGTACCCTAAGGCCTAGTCTGTGTTTCAGTTTTTAAACCATGCAGTTCTCTAAGTCCAGAATTCCACATTGCCACAGTTAAATCTACTTTTTAAGCTGCTATTTTAAATTGAGACATTTTGTACTACTCATAATCAACTCCTTTCACTGAAAAAAAAAAAAACAGAAACACTTTTTGGAGTATGCTGCTGTGTTTAGAGATGAGAAATACTTCAACATATGCATACCCCAGTAGAGATAAAACAATGGGAAAAGTGCATGCTCTTCTCATACCATATTGCTTTGGGGTTTTATTGACATTATTCTTTCACAAATGGCAGGGGTGCAGGAGGCAAGACATTGTGTGCTCTTCTCTCCTCTTTGCACATATGCTATCAGTAGCAGACCCCAAAGAGCATGCCTCTGCTTACTGTTGTTGATTTTATCCTTTGTTCATGCCTAAATTGGGAGTCTCTCATCATTATTTCCTAACTTTTATCTATATCAGGCTTTTCTGAAGGTTTGAAATCAATCTATGTGCTTCACAGTGGAGTCTTTGAAGCCCTAAACCCTGAGACATCAACATTAAATGATCAATGAGTTCTCTTTTTCTTGCTTTATAGAAGAGTGGAGCTCAGTATGGCAGAAGCTGTGACATCCAGCAGCAGCCACATTGAAAAATTAATGATATATTTTCTGTACTTTTGCCTGCCTGTTTGTTACTTCATTTAGAAATGACATGACTACGATGGAAATGAGCATGCCCAACCCACATCAGTCCAGTCAAGATAGCAGATAATTGCTTATACCACATAAACTTGACAACTTCTGCTTCACAACAGTTTTCCATGTACTTTAAAAAGAGTAGGATGCAGTCTGCAGCTCAGTTTTAAATCTTACAATAATTTTATCAGTTTAAAGAAAATCATGGAATTTTTTGCCATCACTCATTAGTATTGTCATTTGGCTCCTAGATTAGTTCCAGTCTTGAGCATAAGTAACAAAACATTGCCAGGAGGGAGATCCAACACAGGCCACCGAGACACAAATGTAAAAAATCCTCAGAAGTTTGTTTGAAGTCCCTTCATAAAAGTATAAAGATAAGACAGTATTGCAGAGGAGAATCACTGCTGTTCTGTGGGCAGAGGACACTGAGTGTATGGCTGTGCTAACCCTTCCCCTACAAAAAATAATCTCAAATTCATGTTGACTTCAGCAAAAATGGATGGACCTGATCTCTCTACCTGTCACTTCTCCATGCCAGGTCTGTCAGGTGTGTGTCTCAAAGAGAGAAGGTTGTTGTGAGTACTTAATATTTGCCAATTTCTTTCTGATCTTTGCGTGAAAGTGCAATTACTGCTGTTGACATGAATCTCTAATTCTTTTAAAATTCTTCAGAAAATCCTATAAACTTGCAAAAAGCTTTAACGCAATATCTAAATAATTGGAGGTACCTCTGAATGCAGATTGATGAAGTAGAGATATGCTCAGGTTTATATACTCAATTCTATTTACAAGTAATGACCTTGATACAAGGATATTTCCTACTCTCCTGAGTGAAACTGCATCATAGAGTTTGGGGGGGTTTGCCTATTTACAGCTGTATCTGAGTCACCTGATTCTTGCATGGCTGAGGATGTCTCAGAACAAAGAAAAAGAAGCCAAATTTCTAGAGACATGACCTATTGACAAACCATGAGCAAATAAAAGGATCTGAATGTAACATAATTGAGTAAATTGAAAGCATATTTAAACTATGAACCATGAGGCTAATAGTGCTTTTTATTTTCTTTTTTGAATTACATAAAATTTAACATGTAACTGCATTTCATAGCACTAATTGAGATCCAGTCACATCTTTCCAACCTAGAAAAGTCAAACAAGAGACAGAAACAATATCCCATTGCCCCCTGAAGTAAGTACCTGTTCATTCCAGAGTTGCCAAGAGAGATCTCTGAAAGTTCCATGTTCTGACACCAGCCATGGCCATCCTTTCCTTGCATCCCACTCATAGGTTTCGATTCAGATTTGAGCAAATCTCAGTAGCAGGATGTTTATTCTGGAGTAGATCTGTCCCTGAGCTCTACCTATCTTCTGAGGCAGCTGGCTGGTCTCTGTGACTGCCCTGGTCATTGCTTGCAGTATTTGCTCCTGCTCATAGTCCTCACAGCCAGGCACAGCTGACTTGCTGTCACTCTTGGTGGGTACTGTCTACTGTCAAGATTTGTGGCTGGGTCTTACTATTGACTAGGGCTGTTGTTAGCTGTCCTGCTAATTGCTGCCAACTAATTGTTACAACAAAGTTTATTCCTAAGTAATCTTTCTCACCACCTATTTGCCACTTTGCTTGTTAATTTGCTGGCTCAGGCTCTAGTCTGGAGGAGAGACTCTCACAACAATCCCTGCAGGGATCCAATTCTTCTTTTAGAGTTGGTGACATGCAAAACTGACAGACTCTTCACTCCAGAAGCAGCAGACACCTTTCGTGCAACCATTATCCTCTGAAATGTAAAACTACCCAGCACCTTCTTTTCCAAGTGTGAAGAATGCTGTATATCTTTTCAAAATCTGTCTGTTCATAACAGACATTGTCTCAAATACTGAAAAAAAGCTCAAATAATATTTCCACTTCATCCCATTCCATTAGTGTCTTTCAGACTCATTCTTTTAACTGCTGAAGGCATATCATCCAAGGGAACTTCCTTCTCACACTACTGAGTGTCTTCTTAGCCCTCAAATCAGCAGTCATAAGTGGGATTGCCAGCATTGCTTTTGGTGCCTTTGCTTTCTTCGTTATTATGAATGATTCAATATTTTTCAGCACTGTAACATCATTAGATGTGCAAAATGTTACCAGAATTGTGCATCTTGCCTTCAGATTACAGCTAGAGATTTTTCTAAATAGGGGCTGAACAACTGCAGATTCAAAAACAGAGGGAGCCCATACAAAACTTTCTTCCTTTTCATAGCACGGAACCCCAGACGGTAAATTCTACATCTGCTTGAGCTGAGCACTAAAACTGTAATGGCAATATCTTCTTTTATTTCTGAGAGAATGATAAAAATAGACAGGATTCTATGTGGACCTTCACAACAGACCTTAAAATATTAAACCTTATGTCCAGGGCACAAGAAGCAACAGAATGCATCACAAAAAAAATTCCATCTGACAAGAGGTTAACTGTTTGTAGAAAACACATACATCACTGAATGCTAATTAATCTGTCAGAGGTATCAAGAAAAATTACAAAACATTCAAAGAAAGAGTTGATAAAAATGTAGAACACTGTTAGACACAGTTGGGGAATTTCCATAAGAAACACAGCCATTTGGTAACAATTCCCCATCAACAAATACATTTTGAAACCTGACAGTTGACCCAATCCTAATCCATTTAATATGTGCTGAATTGACATTTTAACTGCTATTGTTCTAAACCATATGACTTTGCAGAAATCTACCTATGCTAAATGTCAACTATTACGTTTATTACCCAACATGTGATCTCATCAACAGATAAAATATCAGAAAATCTATTTTTTTCACATTTTTGCATTAATACATTCTATAATTCTTTACTGATTTATTGTGTTTCATAATTCCTTATTGGTTGATCCTGTCTCTGCTTTATCTTTACTTTGCCTGACAATGAAATTTAACTAGACTAAATTTAAAACTGAAACATATAAAAACTCTTGAAAAATTATAGAGGGGAAAAAAAGGTATTGGCAGAATCTGTAAATCAGCCTTAACAGAGAATGCCCTGACCAGGATATTTTAAGGATAAGAAAATTAGTAATGCTGCAGTAAAGGAGGCAAAGTTTTTCACACACAGGAGTTTTTCACAGGACAGGAGGCTCATCAGAGGAGTATGTTGTATTACGGTTTCTCTGGAGATAGTTTTTGTGAATCATTTTCTTCACCTTTTTCATTATCTATTTCATTTTTAGTGGCTATTGAACCATTAGTTTTAACATTATTGAGTTTTTTTAGATTTATTTTTAGATGCTTTTTAAGCTGCTCTTTAAAGGTATTTTTTTTAAAAGAAAGAAATAACTTAAGCATTGATTGGGTGCTAATTGAGTGCTTACGACTCTTTTAGGTATGAATGAGTTTGTGATTATGGGTAGATTCTTCATATACTGATCCCTTGTGCAGTGGTAGTATTCCCTTGTGGAAAGTTTGTAAAAAGTTTGATATAATGTAAATCCAGGAAGGTGAAAATACCGAAAATACTTTTTCCTGTGCAGCATTGAATATTTAAATTTATTTAATTTATATATTTTGTTTAAATATTACATTAATTTAAACAGTTAAAGAATGGCTCTAGATTTCAAGTACCTTAACTTCCTAAACTTTATGTCAAAAATCAGCGCTAAAATTATTTAAAGTTCTTATATGTTATTAGTCCACTGGGCTCTTCATTTGCTTTATGTCTTCTGTTCAGTTCAAATTTCTGCTTTGGGAATCCTATAGAAAGGTGAACTTGCCAGGCCTGAAGCATAGTTCAAGGACAGTAAGTAAAACCAGTATATTCAGAAAAACTCCAATTTTTTTTAATGGATCAAAAGCGACAGAAATTTGATGTGCGTTTTCAAGGGCAAAACAGAATTTGTCTGTCTTCTGTTCTATGGGGGTGATTCACTGAAGATACTTTATCCATCATGCAAAAACGAGGTGTCCCTAAGAAATGTGGTTCACTGGTAAAATACATGAAAACTGACACATGTGGAAAATCTAACATAAATCAAATTAATTACTTGTGACAGCAAATTATTTATGTCTGTTACAAAAATGAAGTTCCTTTCCTTAAAAACTATTTTCTCCTTTCCAATACAATAACAATGCTGCTATTATGAACAAAAAGCATGTGAGATTTGAAACCATAAAGATTTATTAAAGTGAAGCTGTGAATGGGAAATTCACATGTGAGTTGATGTCTGAAGAGTCTTTACATATTTATAGTGCTTGAGGACTATCAAGAAAAAATAGCCTGGCTCGTTAACACCTGATCAGAGGGATTCTCATTGGACTGATAAAATTAAAAGGGGAATCTTGTTAAAGCATTGGAAATTGATGTTTTGTTACTGATAGACTTAGCAAAGCTAACAGTGTTTGGACAATCTAATTATAGGGGAAATGTTATTGTATCGTTAACTGGGAGACTCTGAGTTAATGCAAGATTTAACAGCCCGGGCAGGAAGATTAATTAATACCACTCACAAAACTTGGAAAGTTTGAATTCTTACATTTAGGGAAAGAGAAACTTTGAAAATAATTTGACAAAATATGTGTTGCTCCCTTGAGCTGCTGCAGCTCCTTTTTCTTTAGAAAATACACTGAGGAGTGTTGTGCAAACTCAGGCAGAGGAGGTGGTGTGAGTAGATCCAAGGAGCAGCCTAAAGCATTGCCAGCTGTGGTCTCCCACCCAGACCTTGGAGGAGTCCCACTGCTGCTAACCTCACCCCTTGCAACCTTGCTGGGACCCCAGGTGTAGTCCTGGACTGATCAGAAAGCTCAGAGTTGATAGTGACCATTCCAGTAGTGACAGCTCAGAAAAAGCACAGCACCCACAGAAACACATATATTGGGTGATATCTCAACGGTCTGGGCATTTCAACATGACATTCTTTAGGAATTCTAGGCGACTCTGGGAAAAAATTCTGCTCTGGGAAAGGAGAAATTTCAGAGGTGTGAGGAAGAACTGGAGATCTGGTGCTGGGCTTGGCAGGTAACTTCACCTCCTCCTGGAAAATATTGCCTCTTCCTGCCACTGAGAGTGTCAGGGCTGTTTCCCCTGGTTTCTGGTGGTATTTTTCATTTGGCACATGGGTATCTTTCATTTGGCACATCCTCCTCTAATTGTGTTGAATCTGCTCCTAGGTAAACCCACAGCAGTGATGGTAATTATTGTTAACCGAACAAAGGAAATGTAAACGCTTCATCAGTCTAACACTTTTTAGATGAGGTAATAATATTATGATAATAAAATCTCTGTATGTTGTATATGGATATGGATATGTGGACATGTATATGGATACCTAACATTGATTTCAGGCCCATCTAAGTCAATGGGGAGTTTCCTATTTATCACCATTAGCTTTAGCTTGAACCCTGTGGGACTGACATTTAAGTGAAATAGCAACTGGGCAGGGACTCTAGAGACCAGTTCATGCAACTGCTTTTTCCATTTGACTCTTGATGATGTAAGTCACCTCTCCCTATGATTCAGTTTCCCCATCTGCAAAGGGGGTAGTAAACCTGACCTTCCCTGGAGAACCTCTTTCTGAAGCTGAAAATCTACAGACAAAAAAAGGTGAGATGAGCTGAGTACTCTTGTTTTGCACCTAGAAATGAGACAAGAAGTTAAAAATACATGCAGTAAAAGAGGATGAGAAACTCAATCCATTTGATTAAATGCTTTTGCTTCTGGTGGAGAAGCTGAGCTCTCAGAAGAATCTGTTTGTTATTAGCAGACAAATTTCTCATCAGCAGCTGCAGAGATTAGTAATCTGCGGCTGCCCAGAACTAAAGTCTATACTGTCTGCATTAAGAGCGTGTCATTATCAAACTCCTGTTAATATCACTTGGAAAGTGCAACAGTGGCAGCTAAAGCTGATTCCCAGCCTCAGACACCACTCTCGGTGAACATAAAATGAAAAACTCTCCTCTCCTTCAGGAAGCAGCTTGAGACAAGGCTCAGCTAGAAATGAGGCTGGAAAAAGAAGTCTGGGCCCTAATCTAATCAATGGAAACTCTCTTCACCTCTATAAAGCCAGGATTTAGCCGTTTATCCAAAAATAAATATCAAGGATTTTCCAGTGCGTATATGTGACTTTTGAAATGAGCCTCAATGGGATTCTTCCAAGGTGCAGCAGCCAGCAGTGCTTTTGGCAGTAAAGTCTATGAGCATCTTCTTCATCAGAATGTCGTACAAAATGTGCTTACCTAAGCTTGCAGCTATCACACTCAGTCATATCTGAGCTTCTGACCTCAGATGTGTATTTAAGAACATTTTTTAGCTAAGGCCAAGTTCAGGGTTGCTTGTGTGGAGGGTGTGTTGGAAGACAGTGAAACTGCATACTTTGAATAAGTGAATCAAGGGGATTTCACACATTCAATAAAATTTTCATTGCTTTCTGCAGCTACTGGGACAGTGCAGAGGAGGATATGAGTTCCAGTCACATAACTGGAAGAACTGAGGAAAACACAGGATTCAATAATATCTCAGCTCCCCACAATCCAGTAACAGGAGTTCTTTGGCACAAGAATCTTCCATTAACCACATTTTTGGAACCATGCTGATGGTCAGGGAGGGCTTGTGTTTACGTGATAGATTTATGATTGGATTTCATTGGCCTTCTGCTCTGTGTTTATCTGGCTCTCATTCCCAGTTAAGCTTTCAAAGCATACCCTTGGGCTCTGACTACATGAGAACCAAAACTGCTGAACCAGAAGAGCTAAAACTTACACATCTTCCCTAGGAGTCCACAAACCCTCAGAGATAAGTAAGTCTTGTCACTGAGGTAGATGTGACACTCAGACTAGCCAAAGCATCAAAGTGTGTCTCCATGTGCTGCCACTAAATGCTGGAAATTTGAGTGGGTTTTCTGCCACAAACAGAAATGCAAAATTTTTGTGTAAATCAGAGCTCACCCTGGAATATCCAAAGCCCTCCATTACCAGCACCAGCTAGGTTCAGTGAAAAGCATATCTCTCATTAAAGATCAGTGAGAAAAAAAATGCAAATAGAAATTAAAAGCAACAGGAGGAAAGTTCAGGGAGTGTGAGGGGAGGGGAAGGGTGGGCATCGGATATGCAAGTCACCAAGGGTGACCTCAGACCATGGAAGGAAAGATCATCATGGATGCCAGTAATGAAAGCAGATGGAGATGTGGCGTAATACAATGACCAATACCATAATGATGCTTTTCACCACAAGTGTCTAAAAACTTCAGAGATCATAAGCTTATTTTGTAGATGACAGATATTGGTGAATAACTCAGCTGAGATCCCCATAACCCACCAGTCAAATTTAGAGCCACTTGCTCCAGGCTACACAGTGAACTGACATGTTATAAGATGAAATTTACTTCTCATTTTAATCAGGGCATATTTTCTTTTCCATTAGGAAGGAAAGTTATTTTGTCCTCTTTATGGTGGTTTCACCACTATTATCACAAATGAAGGAGCACAAAGGAAACATGCACCAGGTATGTCTGCAAAAATAGTAGTACGATTTAGACATTTTGAGTATTTATTCTTGAAACAAATAAACTAGACTGAAAAGATAAGGAGCCTAGTTGATTTGGCATAAGGCTTTACACTGCCTTTTCCTAAAAAAGAAAAGTGATGCTCATTTTAAAAAAAAAATTTGCTTCCCCTGCCTCCTGGCCACAGATGTAAGCCACATTAAACATTGCAAAATTGCCTAATGTTGAGACAATTGATGATCATATTTGTGTGGGTCATTCTAAGCAACCAAACCCATAGTTCTGATTTAAAGTCACTGAATCAGCCAAATCCAAACATAAATTCAGCCTTGATTGCTTTATGCTGGAAGTGTGGCTCAGGAAGCCACCTCAATAACCTTGCTTATTCGTTCATATGGTTTTTGTGAATGGGAACTGGAGATCTGGAGTACTGATTTTAGAAGGCTGGTTTGTTTGTGGTTTTGCTTTTTCACTCTGAACAGAATACTGCTTTTTTCTACTGTGGTCTTTTTCATACCGCCTGATGTCATTCAGATTAGGTCAGGGCATCCTGTATTTGTGTGTGAGCTGACCAACATAAAATTAAAGAGAGTTTCAGGACCAGACTTTGGTATCTTTCCATGTGTAGTTAAAAGAAGAACATTCAGCTTCTACAAAATTACAATAGCTAAGATTTTACTAGAAATGGAAGCTGTGATTTTAACAGCCAGGTCTACTTTTACAGAAAATTGTGCATTTTTATGTTATTGTTCAGCTATTTATTTCCTATTGTCAGGCATTTTATTTTCTGTTGATAACATCTGCAATTGAACCCACAACTGTTTATCAAAAAGGCAACTACTTTCTTTCAAGTGGTATGTTTGTGAGAGTTTTGCAAGTTATGGTGCATTTCAGACAAAAAGTGAAGCTCTATCTGTGTGCAGGACAAAAGATCTATTCAGTTTTATGGAAGGTCTTGTCTAAAAAATACAAATCTTACCCCCCAAAAAGACTACTGCAAAACAAGTTCTCCCTCACATCATCTCCTTTTGTATTTGAATAGACAGTCTTGACATCTTTCAGCTGATCTTTTCTTCCATTCTTATTGCTCTAATTCAAAACCAGACACTGTCCAGCCTGGTCACTTTCACTTGGGGGGTAGGAAGCAAGTAGGACACTGGACTGTCAGTCTGCACTTCTTATCTGTTCCCTTTAGCATTTCTGAATGTCAGAAATTTTATATAGCAATTATGCAGCATTTTCCACTGATCACTCTTAATGAAGAAGATTTGGGCTGCTGTGAAAGCCAAGGTTTAGAGCCTGAAGGATAGGCTTTTCCTCTCTTAGCTTAGCTGCCTGAGAATAAATACTTTCTTTAAATGATTGCTCAGAGTTCCTCATGAAGGAAAGAAGAGTCGTCAACAGTGTCTGCATTTCTCCACTGAAAAGTGAGCAAGAGTGTAAGCGACCACCTTAGAGTTAGCACCAAACACTTGGGAGAGCTGAACTCAAGATGAGAAATATATGTCAAAGCCTCTTAGCATCTTTTGAAATGAAAATTACCCAAGCAGCACAAAAAAGCTTCACCTGCATATAGACTAAAATAGCTATCATTGCTGTAAATCTGTTTCTACAAATGTTAGATCAAAAAATCTAAGACAAGAAGCTAAAAATAAGTGTGCCAGGCATACATTTAGATATCTAAAGAAGTGATAAGAATTTTTTAAAAGTGGAGCCATATGTGCTGGAGGAGGGTGTTTGGTACTGAAGCTTTAAATTGATGAAGAGGTATATTTAATGCCATTATTATTGTTAGTATTGATTTTGGCCAAAAAGCTTTTTATTGTCACATAGGTCCACCCCAGGAGACCAATATTTTTTGCCTTATTTTAAATGAAAATCAAAAGGACAAGATTCAGATGTTCTGAAATCTTACCACAGAGCAGGCAGAGTCGAGCTCCTCAGACCAAGCATTCATGCTTACATTTGGAAAGGAACTTCTCCAGCACCATTACATTGCCAAGAAAATAAAACTCACCATGCAACTTACTTGCATGTGCTCAGAAATTCTGCAGTGCCTGTGTCTTACTTTTGCCTTTATTTGCCTGCGTCTTACTTTTGCCTTTATTTGCCTGCATACTCCAAACTCTGCAAGAATCTGCAGGAGCACTTTAGAGTCATCTAGGTTGGCCCTTCTAGATAATTGAGCCAGCCATTAAGATAATATTGACAAAGGTACCATTAAATAGGTCCCTAAGCACCATGTCTATGTGGTTTTTAAATACCTCCAGGGACAGAAAACCCACCACTTCCCTGAGCAGCCTCTTTCAACGCTTGATAACCCTTTTTGGTGGAAAACTTTTTAAAATATTCAATCTAAAATTCACCTATGCAACTGGAGGCCATTTCCTCTTGTCTTGTCATTACTTGGGAGAAGAGACCAACTCCTACTTGCTACAAACTACTTTCAGACAGTTGTGGAGAATGATAAGGTTTCTCTTGATCCTCCTTTTCTCCAGATTAAACAATCCCAGCCTAATTTGGACAATAAAATTCTGCACTATAAGAAAAGTAGAGAAACAACGAGCACCACACTCTTAGGATCTTAAAATAAAATAAAATAGTAGATGGGAAGAGATATTTGCCACCTCCTAAGAATATTTTTAAATCGAAGGGGAACACTGTGATTAAGGCCCCACAATGACAACAACACAGCTTTCTCTTTGAACTCAGAGCAGCTCCCAGGATGAAGTGCTGTTCAAAGACAATTCCTTTGCATGAATAATATGGGGGAGGGTTTAATTACCACCTCCTCCTCTCATTCTTCATCTTCTCTAGCCAGAAAGCTCAGGTTTCAACAGTTTTGTTACTCTCTGATGCTGGGGCAGACTGGGGGAAGGGAGGGAGGAAATAATACAAGGCTGGGAAAAAACGGGCAACAACCAGGGAGCAGTAGCAAAAAGGATAGAAAATAAAAGGGCACCGCCTACTTCATATATAAACCAGTTAAAAAGAAAAAAAAAAAAGAAGAAAAGGAAGGAAGAAAGAAAGAAAGAAAGAGTCACAGGAGCCACAGTATATACTGAGCAGAGTATCTCTGAATCTGGTTTCAGTCTGGCTAAATCAGCTTAAATACAGCTATAATAGATTCAGATCAAGAATGAGTAAATCCTAATGATCCCCTGTGTGAATAAAGACAAAATTCATGTTGTCTCTTACTCTCCTCTTGATGCATTTGATATTATGGATTGCTAATGTTATTAGGCAGCAATACTGCACAAAGTGAGAAGTGGAAATCTGTTTTTGTCAGATTCTGTATCTTTTCAAATACAATTGACTTGGGCTTATATAATATATAATATTCACAGTTTGAATTAGAAGTAAGAAAAGCTTTTATTGAATATTATTAACATCTTTACTTTACTGCTTGTCTCCCCAGATCTCAAAATATCTGCAATAAGAGTGCCCTCTCTGGACAAAAATGTAAGCTCTCCACACTAAGTGGAGAAACAGGGACGTGGCTGTGTTTCTGTACTTCGACTGGCTGAAAGCTCTCCCTGTAACAATCAGTAGCGACTTGCCTCTTGCTGTTCTCTTCTCCGTTGCCAGCTGAGGATCTCTGAAATGTGGTGTCCCCCATGGTATGAACCACACGTCCTTCCTAACGTGAACTTTCCCTTGCCAGGGCTCTGCCGTGAGTCAGTTGGAACCAATCACTGTGTTGTGCAAGTCTCACGTTAGGCAATAGCAGCTGCGTGATGAAGCAGATTCCTCTCAGGTTGCTCTGTTTCCAGTGGTTTCTGACTAACTTTCCTGGTCTCTGCCAGGCATCCATGGGATGCCTCACTGGGAGGGAACCACTTCAATTGCTCTGTTCCAGAATCAATCTGCCTTGGGTGGAGGTGGAAGGGATCAGAGAAGGAAGTTAGAATGCAGTTGGTTCACCCAACCCAAGAGGTCCCAAGGACCTCTGAGACCAGAAGAAAAGGATTGTCTATTGCATGATGCATGAATTACCATGTAGAAGTACCCTACAGTGTCAAGCACATTCTCAGGAACTCAGTCTAAGCTTAAGTTTCCACATCCCATCTGGTATTGCTCTAAACAGCAATGGGCCCTTCTGAAAAAACTCTCCAGCCACAATGCCTTCTGAGTAGAGGTTATATGATCACCTCCATGTTATACGTAGGAACATTGAAGCTTTTGTCCAGGCACAAAGGCCAGGAGTCCATCTATACTGTGGATGAGCTCTCCTCTAAGCCTTCAGGATTTAGTCAGAGAACCGTATGGTCCAAGTCAGAAGCAGCCCCACAAGTTCTCAGACAGGCAAGAAATATGGGTAGGAGGAGAAATTATATTTTAGCTTGGTTTCAAAGCTATTTCTACCCTGCAGAGGTGGTCCATGAGCCCCTTTTGTGGTATATACAATAAGGGAAGCCTAGCCCTGCACCACACAAGTTGCTGCTTGGGTGATTAGCTCCCCAGCAGGAGGTGAAGGGGAAGCAGGAAATATTTAGTTGGCTGACAGCTGCTTTAGGAACAGAGAAAGATAGAATGTAAGAAAAAAAAATTAAAATAACTTTTATATTTTTACTTTAATGAAAGATTCCACTCTGCTTCCAAGAAAGAACCAGAGATGAACCAGTATAACACATAACCACTAACTTGCTCTACCCAGCTCCATGCACTGGGGGCTTTGGTTGCTGATTTGCATTTTCTGACATGTTGCCCAGCAGCTGAGGATTTGATTAGCCACCCAGAAGATGATGAAACAAATGACACTGGAGGAGACTGAGATTGCCAGTAGCAGACACAAGATAAGGATTTAGGGCATTTTGCAGCCCTGTCCTCCCTGCTGCAGTCAGCTCAGGCAGCCCACACAACCACTGGACTGTTCTGGGGAAGAGGGGCTCCTGGAAGAGAGACAAAGATAAAGGAAGAGACATGGACAGATCATCCAAGATTAATGACGGGAAAAAATTAAAGGACTTGTCAGAGAAACTTGCCAGGATCATTATTAATCCCCTACAACTCCCTATGACTAAGGGCTGTTAAACTTCATTGGCATTTAAAAATATAGATATTCCATTGCACAGGCGAAAAAGTGGCTAAGACGTTGGGATATAAAAATGGATTAACTGTAATTGGCATTTTTCATTCATGATTTAGAGTATTTTTCAGAAATGCCTTGTCTCTAGCTTCTGGGAAATTCTTTTTACCTTTTCTATTTTTATCTTTTTTCTTTTTAATTCATCGTTGGCTTTTAACTCCCAAACTTTTAACTGTGAAGATACTCTAAAATGTAAATGCGTGTAAATAAGTATCCAAAAATAAGATCAAAATCAATTCCCTTGCTGAAATAAAAATGGGTCCAACCCTTAGCAGACATCACAAAAACAAAGCTTGATGGGAATCAAGCTTTGATTATTGTAGGATCACTTGCTTTGATACAAAATGACATTTATAGTCTTTCCTTCACAGGTAAATCAAAGGTAACATCTTTGTCTTTCATGGCTTTGCCCAGAATGCCATTATTTGAGCAACATGAGACTGGGAGTTATCTGTGCAATGTGAAACTGGCATTCAGGTTTCCCAGTTCAGCTCTAAATGGAGACTGTAGGGACAATCTTTTGCTATCAGGGATGATGTGACAGTAGGTGCTACCAGGCTGTTTATGTGCTGCATATTCCAAACTGAAGTATTGTCAGCAGCTCTGCTTTTGAGTATAGAGCTGGCACTGTGGCTATATAGGGCTGCTAGAGCACCAGCACATGGCAAACCCTTTGCAATGCCAGGTTGATGACGGGCAGAAGGATAAAGCCCCTTCTGGGTCAAAAGCCAGGCTGAAAAGCCCCTTTGAGGCTGCAAACACCCATGCATGAGTTGTCATCAGTCACAGCCTCCCCAGCTCTGAATACATCTGCAAACTCACTTTGAACATGCAGGTTGTGGGGTGAGTCCTACTTCTTTCCTACGGGGAAGAGGTGACACTGTCTCAGAGCTTTCACTCAGCTTACAATGTTTGTCTGAAATAGGGTAGAGGAGCACAAATCCACCTCCTGGAAAGCAAATGCTGCCAGTCCACTGAAACACATGGCCCTTTACTTCCTCTGTAAGAGTGTCTAGAGCAGCTAAGGAAACTCAAAGGCAGGATAAAAGATAAAGGCACCTTTGAGAAGAAGGATTTGACATTTTGTTTTTTCATTGCTCCATTCTAGAAAGAAATAGCAGTCAAACTTGAGGAAGGGGTGAGGTGGCACCCCATTGTTACAGATTGTGAGTGTTGGGGCACAGATGCTGTCGAGATGTCACTCGTTGGAGACTGGCTCTGAACTCATGCATGGAAAGTCCCCCAGGAATAGCTTTGTGCTTCCCAAGGAAGCAGTAAAAATGTTATAGGTCTCTACAACAACCAGTGTTCACCTGCTTTCAAAAATCACCTCTTTACAGTCACATTCAGGTCCACAAATCTTGAATGCATGAAACAATTAACATCCTTCTTTTTCTAGTATTAGAAGGAATTGTAATTAAAGGATGGAGACAAATTCCTTCTGCCCCACGTCCCAGGAAAGTCTCAGTACCTCCATAAGTCAGAGATACCAGAGGCTGAATCTAGGGAAAAGTCACTGGCTGCTGTTTCAGAGCACCAGGAAGAGAAAGGCTGACAGTTCACAGAATCCTGCAGATGAGTCTCAAAAGGAAGTGAGGAGAAAAATGTCTGTTAGCTGTGACTTCCCTTGGACCAGGATGCAAAGGACATAGGCAGAATTTTCTCTTGTTGTCTTGGGAACAGAGATTTACAAGAAGCTGTCCCCTAGTTTAGTTTTGCTTTTCCCATGATTTCTCTCCCTCAACTTGAGAGGGGTCTCCTTGCTGCCAGGAGTACAACTAATACAGATGAAGGAAACCCCTCGATCTTCAAAGGGCTGCAGCACATCATTGCCATAATGCCGTCATAGCATGGCTTAGCCCCATCTATATAGGCAAGATCAAACAGGATCCTGCACAGTCAGGATGCTATTGCATTACAACATGATTCTTCCCTGTGACAGATTTGGCCAGAAGCCAGGCAACAAAATGGGTCTGCTTGGAGTGAATGGACTTGGAGTCATAGACAGCAGTTAGAGATTTATAGTGATGCAGTTTCTTCAATCTCCAGTGTACTAACTCCAGAAATCAAATCAAGACACTGTCCCTCACTGTTTTAGGCTTACCCAGCTGCCTGCAGACCAATGACATGAACTTTGTGCCTTGTATGTCATCACTGTAGCTTAATATCCTACATTTTTATTTCAAAAATGTGTTAATAAATTAATAATTAATAAGAATTAATATCAGTTAATATTAGTCTACATAAAATGGGAAAGAGGGAAGTATTTGTATGTGAGCATATCAAGAAATCATGCTACACTCTTATTTACTAATGTAGCTACCCATTCAATGATATGATACAAAGTGATGTAGATCTTTTTGGTGGCATGACACTGCCAAGATGTTTTAGTGAAAAGGAACCAGCAGAGGACAGCAACTTAAACTACCAAGCAAGGCCACAAAATCCAGAGATTTTGTGAAGATATTCTATCTGTTCCTCTTCATACATTTGTACACAGAATCACACAGAGAATCACAGGATGTCAGAAATTGGAAGAGACCTCAAAAGATGATCTAGTCCAATCCCCCTGCCGGAGCAGGAACGCCTAAATCAGGCCACACAGGAACATTTCTAGGTGGATTTTGAATGTCTCCAGAGAAGGAGACTCCACAATATCTCTGAGCAGCCTGTTCCAGTTTTCCATCAACCTCACCATGAAAAAGTTTTTTCTCATATTTATGTGGAACCTTCTATGTTCCAGCTTGCACCTGTTGCCCCTTATCCTATCATTAAATGTCACTGAGAAGAGCCTGGCTTCATCCTCCTGACACTCACCTTTTACATATTTATAGACATGAATGAGGTCACCCTTTAGTCTTCTCTTCTCCAAGCTAAAGAGACCTAGTTCCCCCTGCCTTTCCTCATAAGGGACATGCTCCAATCCCTTCATCATCTCTGTGGCTCTGCGCTGTACCCTCTCAAGCAGTTCCCTGTCCTCCCTATCCTTCTTGAACTGAGGGCCTCAGAACTGGACACAGTACTCCAGATATGGTCTCACCAGGGCAAAGTAGAGGGGGAGGAGAACTTTTCTGGACCTACTGACTTCTAGTACACCACAGGATGCCATTGGCCTTCTTGGCCTCAAGGGCATATTGCTGGCTCATGGTCATCCTGCTGTCCACAGGGACCCTCAGGTCCCTTTCCCCTACACTGCTCTCTAATGGCTCAATTCCCAACTTACACTGATACATAGGGTTGTTCTTGCCCTTATGTAAAGTTCTATACTTGTCCTTGTTGTATTTCATTGAATTTCTCCCTGCCCAACTGTCCAGCCTGTCCAGATCTTGCTGGATGGCAGCACAGCATTCCAGCATGTCAGCTACTCCTCCCAGTTTTGTGTCATCAGCAAACTTGATGACAGTGCACTCTAGTCCCTCATCCAAGCCATTGATGAATATATTGAATAGTACTGGTCCCAGTATTGATCCTTGAGGGACTCCACTAGACACAGGTCTCCAGCTGGACTCTGTCCCATTGATCACAATTTTCTAGCTTCTTTCCTTCAGCCAGTTCACAGTCCACCTCACACTACCTGGTCGTCCAGACCACATTTCCTAAGTTTAGTACCCTTGACTTCGGCCGTGAAGTCATGAATGTGCTTATTATTCCTTTCAGTACACAAACTGAACGCATCAGTATTGTGGATTGGAGAGGGGAGAGTGAGAGAAATGAGCCTGCTAGGGATTGGTGAATCTAGCAGCACTAGCAGACAGACTGAGGTCCTAAATGCATCTCTTAAAAAGGTCTTGTGTCTGCTGTAATCTGACATTAGCCAAATGTTTGCTGCATGCGTATAGTATTTAAACTGACTGAGTTTATGTTGTATACCCAGACACCACATCTAAGATGAGTCATAGTATAGGCTAAGCATAAACTCCTTACAAAAAAAATTGGTAAGGGATTTACATTAAGATATAGATTAGCATGACCTGAATGAGTGCATCTGATTGCATCAAGTGATGGACTGAAAAAACTTAAACTGCTGCAAATCAAGTCCCAGAAATCATATGCCTAATATATTATGAAGTCTCTGTCTATGCCAGTAAATGAAATAAATCAGAGTCTGCTCACTGGTCCTGAAGGGTTGTGTTATGGTTTCTTTTCTCATGACCAGACTGGAGCCTGCAGCTGGTCTGCCTGGTTTGGTACAGTAGACATAGCTTGACAAGCTGTCAGAGGCACTTATAAAGAGGGAGAAGAAATAATCTTTCTTGACCTCAGAAAGCTGAGACCTCTGCAGGTGACATTAAATGTCATCAGAGGACAGAGCTCTCTCTGGTAAGTACTTGCAGACAGGGATTTATTCAGTGTCATTTCCAGACGGACTCTGAGTTGCAACTGAATGGCAGATGAGGGGTGGCACCTTTTATCGCTGGTCACAGAACATGAGTATTTGCAGAATCACTATTCAAATAACAGCATTGGAGAATTAAACTAAAATGTGTGTTTGCACACACAGACCATTGAGTGAGATGCAGAGCATTACTCAAAATGTTAATAAAATCAGTAGTGTAAGATGTGTTTCACCTCTAGAAAGAGACACATGCTAGGAGCACTTAAGACACTTTGACAGATCACTGTGTATCCTCCAGCTACAGTGGGGAAAGCCACTCATTAAAACATGGAAGATGCAATGGGAGGATGTCTCTTTAGCCATGATGCTCCCTTAAGAGTCATTCTATGACATAACACATCGATGAATTGTCCTCTGCAGGAAGCTACCATTTTCCACTGACTATGGAAAGATCTACAAAAAAACATTCAGCCTTCACATACCCTTCCCTCCCACCCTAAGACTTTATTACCTGCTTGGGGGGTCAGATACACAGTGGCTGCCTGCAGCCCACAGTAGGGACAGTGGGGTGGCAAGGGTCACAGCTCTCCCTGTCAGATGAGCATGGAAGCTCATACTGCTTCTCAAGGCGCTGTTTCCACACCTGTGTCTACCCCAAGAATTTCCTCTTCCTGGATGAGCAGTGATGTGAAGACTTTCCCCCACCAAACACCAGCCCATCAAGATCATTTCAGACCTCAGTGAGTAGCAGCAGGAAAATGTGAATTCTGTCAGGGCATGGTAACACTGACAAATCTTTGTTGGCTCACTGATAACTCACTACCGTTAACTCCTCCTGTAGGAGGAGTTAACTCCTGTCAGGGAAAAGAACCCCTTATCACCAAGGCTTCAGTCTGACAACATCTTTGAAATCTGCCCTCCTATCCAGAACTGAAAACACCATTTTCAGTAAAAGCTTATGAGATCACATTGAATGAGTGGGCTCTGAAGGCTGTCATCGCTCACAGGTTTGACCCATTGTCAACACATACGTGTAAGCCCATGTTTGCAAAAGGGCTGTAGCAGTCATCCCATTCAAATCAGGGAAGAAAGTGTGGAAAGTTTGGTTTGTGTGTGCCCATGATTAGATCTTGCTTCCTCAGTGTGCAAGCTGCTGGCAATCATTAGCACCCTCTGATACTGGTTCCTTGTAAGCAGCCCCACTACCCTCAGGTTTATTTCCAGCTCCTCAGTGCAACACTGCTAGATATTTTCACATACTCTGGATGCATCAAGTAACACAGGGCAAAAATTTTATCAACCAAGTGACTGCCTGAGCATCCAATAACCTAAAATCAGTTGTTACATGTTAATTCAGCCTCCTACCCAGGCCATACACCAAGAAATTCCATGGAGGCCAGAGGGCTTCACAACATAACTGTACCTTTACCAAAAGACCTGTACCCTTCCTACAGGATGGGTGGATTCTCCAGACTGGTCAGGATCAGGCCTGACAGGAGCTTGGCTGCAGTGAAATAGTGTGGATGAACATGTGGCAGCCTTGAACTGCCTGGCTCTGGTAAGCTTAGTTTACCAGCAGAGTCATTGTTTGTAGATCTGTGTTTCAATTGCACATGCTCTTTGTCTTATGCAGTGTTATCTATGGATCCTACACAGAATATAATGCTGCTATTTAAAAATAACATCTAGTCATTCCAAACTGGGCTCTCACTACTGTCACATTAGACTATAGGCATGCGATTAAGTCATTTCTTTTAAATTAGACTTCACAAAAGAAACCTCTGACTGACCCGCTTTTACTTCTACACCATGCTGGTTACATATTAAAACTCATTACTTCAAATCGTCCTGAAGGGTATTTTTGCTGACAATCACAGTCCTTTCTAGCCAAGAGTTCTGGACACATCCAAATGTGCATGACTTATTTCTAGTCTGAACCTGTCTGCTATTAACTGCTGTTGCTTCAAGTTATGGTTTTCTACATAGAATTGTTGGAAAGGTTCAATTTTTCAAGAGTGATTTAATTTTAAAGACTAGTGGTTTTCTTCAGATCCTGTAAAACTTCATTTATAAATAACCTTGTATTTAAATACCCATAACACTGGCAGCCTCTAAAATGGTTCTGTACATGGTGATAATAACCACAGAGTTTTAGGTCTGTCTGCACCTAGTCTTCACAAACCTCAAAACGTCCATGACATTTATATTAAAATCTGCTAGTGTATTCTTGGTTGCCCTAAAATCAAAATTTAGGGCATGATTCCACTTGCACCCAGATCAGTTTTTGTAACTCTCCCACTTCCAGCAGAATCCACCACATGTAGAAAGAAGTGTGGAACTACCTGACAGTTTGGTTGTCGACAGTTTCATGGAGTTTAGGGATGGAAGAAATTGCTGGATGGCTCAGTCTGACATCCTCCTCATGGAAATCAGTTATTCTTGTACTGGGTTCAATAAATTGTACTGAACTAAAACATAACTTCCAAAAAACATCTAGAGGGATTCAAAACATGGAAATCCATCACTCCCTTTCATTGTTCCGACAAGCATTAAATAAAGTCCAGTATTGAATGTGGCCTGTCAGTATGGATGGGTTCAGCCACCTCAGCTTCACTGAGAGACCAGCTCTGTTCCTATTACCCCAGCAGCAATGCTGCCAAGGAAGCTGTTTAGGGCAGTCCTGTTGCCAGCTACCACTGGCAGCTTGTTTTCACTCAAGAACATCCCCATTCATCCCACCCTACCAGACTGCCAGTTCATACCTTCAAAGAGGAAATGGTTGTCATGTTTCATAGTTGTATTCAGCACAGGTGACTTCACTGAAGCCATCAATCAGACACTGTAAACTACTTGTCCAAGTGAGGGAACAGACTGACATGCGTGTATGTGTGTGGTGTTTGCTGGGTAGAGATGATTGACAGGGGCGACAGGAAGGAAGAGGCAGCAATTCCCTCAGGATAAAGCCAAGTATTCAATAGTTACTGAAGAGTGGGTAACGTGCCATTAGTTCATACCCTAATATGCTCTGCAGCAACCAATTTAATCATAGCCTATGCCAAACTCCTCTCAAAATATATTTTATCTGACCCGTGTCAAACAAACACACTTCATTAGAAAATGAAGTTAGGTTTGTTGATTAAGATTCCCCTGCTGCTAGCGATCATCTGTGCCTAGAAGCCCCTTTTTCTATTTGTGATTATAAATCTCAAGGACTATTTGATAATGGTAACCATGCAGACGTAACATAACATATAAACGTTGATGTGACATACTTCCAATTAAACACATCTACATCTGTTTTCTATAGCACTGCATTAATCACATCCTCCTACTTTTAATTCCTTGCTCATAGGCAAACCTAGAATCAGTGACCTACGTTATCCCGCCTTCCCTGAGAGTAAGATCACACAACATGAGCTATGACTGAGGAGGAAGTAGCTGTGGACATGAGAGACTCACCACTCCCATTATGTCATTTTCTAAAGCAAAGATTCAGTGTGATTTAAGTGCTGCTATTGCTGCCCCTGTAATACGAGCAGGACACAGAGATTTCTGCCTCACCAGACTCTGTCTCTTGATCCCTGCTCAAATCTAAAGAGCATGGGATTAAGCCAATGAGACACTGTGTATTTTCAGAGTAATATACAGACATCAGTAGAAAAGACATGCAGTCTCCAAATTTAAACTATTAAAAAGGGAATTGTTAAAAAAAAAAAAAATGTTTCATTTCTAACAAATTCTCATTTGAAAAATCTCAATTATAGCATTTGGTTACAAACAGAAGGAAAAAGCCAAACTCAGTCTCTATCCCCAACCTTGTTTCAGAAATTATCCTAGCTGTGAAGTACCCTGCATGGGACATATGTGTCCTTGAACCAAGTCAAGGCAAACAAGTGTCCAGGGCACCCAGGAGGGGCTGGCAACAACAGTTCCCCAAGGCTGAAGGACATGTTCAAGGACAGTCTCAGAACACACATATTACAACTTCATCTTCTCTTGCCTCTGGCAGCACCAGAGAAAGTCTGGTGTGTGGAAATTATACTAATATTGGTGGCAGCTCCTTGCCTGGTTAAAAGATAGACATTCATAGTGTTATAATCCTGGGTGATGCTAGATATTTCAGTGGTTTGAGGACTACTGGGGAAGGGAGTTCTGTAGCCCTCTTGACATTGTTATGCCTTCAGCTCAGAGCAGACACTGCAATTTGCTCATTGCCTAATGAAAGACGTGCTGAGCCATGTAGCAGAAGGTTCTGTAACACAATTTGATGGTGGTTGAAGCGTGGGAATGGTGCTGCCAAGGGAGGAAGGCCTGAAATGGAGGAATGCCTGAAAGCCCTTGTAGACATTGTGCTTGCTAACCCATGCTGGACTTCCACAAGGATACTAAACCGTCATAAACCAGATCAGTGTCAAAAGCTGTTGTCTTCCCTTCTCCCTTGCCCAAGTTACCTATGGTTACTTATTTTGCTGTTCTCTCTCTAGTGCCAGCTATTTTCTAACCTAGGTCAGTTCTCCTGACATAGGGAAAGGGACAGTGAGGAGACAGGAACAAGAAGCCAAAGCAGGAGGAAGGTGATAAATCTACTTTCCCTGATGGAGCCAGGTTAAAACAGACAAAACTCTGGGTTGAAGTAGAGGCGAGACCTGTTATTTGAAGCTGAGCATTTATTCAAGATGCTCAGCTTTGCTGTATATCGTAAAACCACGCTTCCTGCTAGCAGCAACTCAGCACACCTAAAAATCTGACTGCTTCCCTGAGGGACCCAAACCATCTCCAGTTTAGGTAACCATTGATTTCAAAACATTTCTCGTGCATAAGGAGACCCCAAAGCACCCCAAAGTTTTCCCACACCAGGGGGTAACAACGGGCAATAGTTTGGCAGAGAGTCATCACTGGGTTTTCCAGCGGTGTCTCAACATCGTCCCCTTTGTGGTGTCGACGCCTCCAAGCAGTAACCACAAGACAGGGGAATGAGAAGCTGTTCCTCACAGCCACCACATCCTTTCCCGGAGGGACAGAGCCTCCAGCACCTCCAGCCGCCAGTCCCCGCTCTGCTCTACCCCCCGAGAGGCTCCAAACTGCTCCTCTCACTTCAACAGTGCCACCTTGTGGCTTTTTAAAGTAATTTCAAGTGAAAACAGGCTGGCAAGTGGGGAAATCCGTTTTGGATGCAGCGAAGAGTTAGAAAGGGAAGGAGCCTGTCAGTGCGAGCGAAAGCCTCTGGCGGGCGGCAGGCGGTGGGGTGTGCTGTTAACTGGTGGTATCCCTGGCCGACTATGAACCGTCAATGAAGCACAGAGTGAACATTCCTGTTTTTTTAAAAAATCAAAAAATGAAACAAGAAAACCAGCCACGTACCATAATTCTCCCATTCTTAAATTGTCTAACGTGTCCTGGCTTGTTTTAACAAAAGTGGCAGGAGTATTAATGCCAGAGGGATCTTCCTTGGGTTTATACTACAGCAAATGTTTCTGAGAGTGAACGGGTAAAGTGGGATTGGAAGCTGCAAAGTTCATCCATTCATCGAAACAATTCCCTTATTAATAAAAAACAGCAGCAGCAAAAGCTGTCACAGCCGAATAGTGGCTGTGGGAGGGAGTCCCACACCCCACGCCTGGGGATGCAGGGAGAGGGGAAAGTGGGGGTTTTCCCCTCGTTGGAGAGCATGAAGAGGAAATCAGGTGGTGGCACCATACGCATTTCTCGGCAAAATTTGCAACTTAGCTAATTGAATTCCTGACGCTGAACGGATCCTTGGCTGAGATCATTTAAAAAATGGGCAGGGTTGGTTTCTTCTTTT